>OMKZ01051154.1:0-18580 GCA_900302535.1 Neoniphon sammara | reverse complement strand
TGGCTCTGAAACCTCAACTACTTCTTTCTCTGGTTCTGATACTTCTACTTTCTCTTCTTCTGGTTCTAAAATCTCAGTTACCTCATCTGTTGGCTCTGAAACCTCAACTACTACTTTGTCTGGTTCTGAAGCGTCTACTTTCTCTTCTTCTGGTTCTAAAACCTCAGTTACCTCATCTGTTGGCTCTGAAACCTCAACTACTTCTTTCTCTGGTTCTGATACTTCTACTTTCTCTTCTTCTGGTTCTAAAATCTCAGTTACCTCATCTGTTGGCTCTGAAACCTCAACTACTACTTTGTCTGGTTCTGAAGCTTCTACTTTCTCTTCTTCTGGTTCTAAAACCTCAGTTACCTCATCTGTTGGCTCTGAAACCTCAACTACTTCTTTCTCTGGTTCTGATACTTCTACTTTCTCTTCTTCTGGTTCTAAAACCTCAGTTACCTCATCTGTTGGCTCTGAAACCTCAACTACTTCTTTCTCTGGTTCTGATACTTCTACTTTCTCTTCTTCTGGTTCTAAAATCTCAGTTACCTCATCTGTTGGCTCTGAAACCTCAACTACTTCTTTCTCTAGTCCGGAGCCATGTGTTGGCTCCAAAACCTCAACTACTATTTCCTCTGGTTCTGCCACTGACTCTTCCTCTGGTTCTAGCATCTCAGCTTCGCCTCCTAAGTCTGAAACATCCTGCTCCTCAACTACTTCTTCTGCCTCTATTACAGACTCTACCCCCGGTTCTGTCATCTCAATTTCACTTTCTAATTCTGAAACATCCTCCCCCATTTCTACAGGAACCTCACTAGGGTTATATGGTTCAGGAACACCCATGTCAGCCTCCTCCTTATCTGGAAGAGCATTAATTTTGTCATCATCTTGAAGGCCCATAATTGGTTTAGTAGGCGGCTGACCTGTGATGGCTGAGAGTGTTGTGACAGGCAGTCCTAAATCAGATGCCTCCTCTCCAGCAGAAACTGTAGTGAACAGAAACTGTGTGGTGGAGGTTGGCTGGACAACATCCAAACGGGGATTTTCACTGTTATCAACAGAAACCAGGTCTTCCTCTGATATCAGGTTAGGGTAGAGACTGATATTCGGAGCATCTGTTTCTAGCTGAAGAATCACCGGAGTGGTTGGAATGTAATCTCTCACAAGTTCACCAATTTCCTCGTGATGAATCGTCTCAATCTCGTGTGTAATGATTGGCAATTCTTCTTCGTCCTCTTCTTCATCTGAAGGCTGATGCTCACTCACATCAATTGCGTCTGACTCATCTGTAATATCCTCTGAGTCCGGGGGCTGCTCACTACTGTCTGCTTCTCCAATCTCATCAGGGACTAGCGTTGTCTCTCCATCTGGAACAGCTGTAGGATCCAGTAGGGTCACAAGGGCATTTTCCTTCTCCATAGGTGTGAGGGGAACCTCCAGCCGCGGTTTATCGTCCTCTGGCTCATCAGTGGAAACTTCAAACTCATTGTGTGAATCCGGCTCACTGGACTGTGAGAAGACAACAATATCTCATGAGTGCAAAATAAAGCAGCTGCACACTACTTTCTCAAAAGTATGGTGTTTTATTGTATTAACAAAGTATTATAAAAATACTGACATGCAGAATTCATTTCAAATGTTTGTTTTCAAAGGTTGGTATCTTTATTCGGCATGTACACGCACAATTGTGTTATACTATTATTTTACAATGTTATACAGCAAGCATTACATGTAACCAAAACAAATACCCTTGCCAGAAATCAAGTGTCTTTTCTTTTTTTTCTTTTCTATAATCACCACATTGAAATAATTTATTACTAAAGAGTAGCAATTAGTAATTAAATATTGGCCTTCCCAAAATAACAAGAATAAGACTTTCCACCTCACCTCTACCTCAAGACTTTCAATATTGGAGGAGGTTGATGGCAAAACTGGTAGGAGATTTGCTTCTGTAAAGTGAATAAATAAATAAATGAATATCAGATGTACCAGATGGGAGGTTTTTATTGTATCAAAGTAGTTCAGATAATGCCAAATAAGTAGTCCACCACTGAAGTATACCAAAGTTACTATCACAGTTTACTGTAAATGCCCAAACTTTCTGGCACTCGTGCTCTCATACGGGACAAACCCATTTGTTACATTTTACATTTGATTTGAATCAAATACTAAGAAATTTTTGAAAAAAACATCATCATATATTTACGTACTCGTGAAAAACCTAAACTCTGCAAAAGAAAGAGATGATTATGTGCTATAAAAAGATGCTCTTACCTGGTTCAAAATTAAGTGAATTTAGATCAATAGGCAGAGAGGCATGATCACGCAAAGCCGTGGTCACCAATTCCCTGAGTCCGGAGTCAGCCAAGGACTCTGGCGCCCTGGTTGCAGCTTCTGAATTCTCAGGAGTGATTTCACGTGAACTGATCTCAAAGAGGAGAGAGTAGTGCACTGTGACACCTCCGGGTCTGAAAAGAGGAATATGTGTCTGAGAAATTATCCGTCTGATGAAGGTGTGTAAAGGAAATTATTTTAATGGTGTGTCACGTGATCTATGACCTTTATCGATATTTATCAGTAACCAGTTGAAATTGAAACACCTTTGATAGAACTTCTATCCTCTTTCTACACACAGCTCTGGCTCTGAAAAGTGAATGGAATGTCATCTGCTGTCTATTGTATACCTTACATTATCCCTATTACATATATCCCATATTGTGTTTGAAGTACAGTTGCCTCTCTGCCGTGTGTCAGTATGTCTTCAGAAAATCTAATTTGTCATTATGTTCCTTCATCAATGTCACAAATCTAAATTCCTGAATGCTTATTGCATTTGGCAGTGAAAGTGATTCTGATTCTGAGTATTAACTGCTGAAAGAAGACCTCTGCTTAACACGCAGCAGGAAATCTAAAGTAATCAAAAGTCTGTCTGGCGCTGTGGTGAGAAGTACCATATTCAGAATGCAGTGCACGGATATCTGTCCCTTTATGTCTGAAAACAAAAAAGAAGGCATCAAAAACGCATCAATATTCAGCACAGCTAATGTCATCAGGAGAGAATAAGCTGATTTGTTAGATGGCAAGCTGATTAGAATGGTAATGATGTGAGTTTCCTTGCTTATGTGAGCACTGATGTCTGCCGGACAAAACTACTTCTTCATAAAGTTCCAGTGGTGATTCTGGTTCCAAAATGTCCACTACATATATTGTAAACTCAGACACCTCTGTGTTTGGTTTTAAAATCTCAACTGCTGCCTAAGCTTGTTGTGAGATGCCAACTGCACCCTCCCCTGGTCCTGGTCCTGACTCTTTATCTGGTTTCGGTTGTGTTCCCTCAGCTAGATCTTGAACTTTAACTATATCCTCTTCTGGTTTTGCAACCTCTACTACTGTACTTCCTCCTCTGATTTTGCAAACTCTACCTCCTCAACTTTGGAGTCATCAACCTCAGCTGTCTCCTTCCTCTGGTTCCAGCACTACATCAGGACTCATCCTCTGACTGAATAAGATAGTTTCCTTGCTTTTGTGAACACTGAAGTCTGGCAGCCAAAGGCTGACAGAGTTGGGAATCCTTTATAAGATTAGAAGACAGGCCCCTGCTGAAGACTCACCTCTGTGTTATTGGCTATGACAGCACTAGACACCACAGGGGAAGACAAATTAACAAGGGGAGCAACTTGACAATTACTGTATCCACAAGTGTGTCCGTTTCACTGCTCATCTACCTTCCCTGATAATCAGAGAAAGGCCAAATCCTTCAACAAACTTTGGGAAAGAATCAGCACCATATGCGTTGTGTTAACCTTTAATAAGAATAGGATGCTGGGGGGAAATAAGTCCTTGTCTCAGCAGTTATTTGGTCCTTAATACCAGGTCATTCCTGTTTTGTATTGACCTGTCTGGGCTGTTGTGGGTAATATGATGCCCCTTCTCTGCCTGTGACTTAGATCCAAATAAATGCTGAGCTGCATCCTGGCAGGGAACAGCACACATACACAAGGGAAAGCAGCTACCGCTGAGAATGTTTTTTGTCTCTCAGTTTCAATTACCCGTCAGTGTCCTGGGTCTCGCTTGCATTGGGGAGAAGAAAAAAATGGTATTAGAGCTGGAAATAATACCACTACATGTAGAAGGATGACACATGAGATGGCAACAAATGCCACAGCAATCACTTGTGTTATTTGTAATTTGAAGGGCTTCAATCCATCACTCTGTGTCTAGTTTGTTAAAGGTTTTGCTCCTGAGGATAATTCATGACAATAATAATAACCCGTAATGTGCCTTACTTTCATACCAGAAATAAATTTTATTTGTACACATTGATGTTTTTTTCTACTAACAGACTTCATTTGTACCTCATTCTTAAGGCTTTTATAATTGTAAAAAATATATATGTATGTATGACACAATATCATGGTCTCAGTAGTTGCTGTCTACAGCAAACATGCCATCTCTGCAGTGTTGCCTCTGAATTGTAACACTGATGTTTGGAAGAGAAATTTGTCATAATTTTGGTTTTAATTGCACATTTGTCTCAATTTTGACAGTATTTTCCCCAATTTGGATCCTTTATTACAAGGATTTGTTTGTTTTCTTACCATGAAACATGTAGGGAAATTGCACTAAATTGTTGATTTCGTGTCTTATTTTGCTGTTGTAATGGGCCCCCATTTCTGAATACAGACAGAGGAAACACTACCATCCATACTATTTCTGTGATGTTCTCTGGAGGCACAGAAAAAGAAATATTCTCTAGTTTATGTCCTGTCTTGTCAGTCGTGGCACGATACATTTGCCTCCAGTGGCATCTGACACAATCTTAGCACGCTTCCGATGAGGAAAAAACCTCTTGCCTATTCAAATGGCTGCCCATGCCAAATGATCTCCTCATCAAAATGTAATCAAATTATCAAGGCTCAGTGGAATGTCTCACTGCCATGGTCGCTCTAGTAGAGATTTGATTATACCCCATCCATCCATTTATCCCAATTTTCATTTGCTCACCCAAATCCTTTTAAATCCAGATGTATATTTCGTGCACAGGACTTACCTGATTCCCAGTACATGGATGGCTTTAAATCCTGGAAGTTTATCAAAAACATGCTGCATCTGTAAAAGAAACAAGCTTTAAATATCTCTTTTTCAAAGTCAGAAACATCAGTCAAGATGCCTATCATTGTCCCTTTACAGAGGCCAATATAATTAACCCCAAACCGGCACATAGAGGCTGTTAATAACTAGGCAAGCACTCCAATGCATCAGTAAAAAAGGAATGCATGAATGGGAAACCCTCATTCATATCTATCTTTAGGCGAGTTAAGCACCTGGATACTCTTATGACATAATCGTCTTAAAGGGCTCCATCAGGGAACATCCTCCAGGAGATCGAATACGGCTCTCAATGTTCCTGACACCTTTAAGAGCCCCTCAGCGAGGAAATTACTTGGAAGGACATAATTTCACGTAATGAGAGACTTTATTTGATGAGCCGTACAAAAGGAATGTGTTTGCCATCCAAATCGGCCTTAGGTAATCTTCTCCCTTTCTCTGGCATGACCTTATGGCCCTGCGGTGTAAGCTTCTAAACACAGAGGGTAGACTGTGGGCACTGAGAGTGAACAGGCATGATCCTGCTGATGACATGGCAAGAAGAAGAGCGAGAGGAGGAAGACATTACAGAACTGAATACCACTGCTACTAATACGAAGAAGTGATAAGAGAACAGTACTATTGTTCCTACTACTGCTGCTGCCACTGCTCACACTAATTAGTGCTGAAACGATTAATCGATTTGTTGACTGACAAAAGCAATTCATAATTTTAATTAATATTTTAATATAGTTAAAATTCTTTCTGGTTACAGTTTCATGAATGCAAAGGTTCGCTTGCTTTTCTCTGTTTCTTATTGCTATAAAGTGAAGACTTGTTTTGCTTTGTTCTTTTTTTTTGGCTGCGTTTCAGACTAAGTAAGCACTTTGAAGAGTTCACTTTGGGCTTTGGTAAACATTTTAGAGACAAAATAATATTTTAATTGAACAAATAATTCATAGAATAATCAATGAAAATAGTTCCAGCCCCTCTTCTAATAGTGCTGCTCTTTCTAATACTACTACTACAATTACCTCTTCTGTCTATCACCACTACTGTTACTACTATTAGTATTACTACAACAATCACTACTACTACTACTGCTGCTGCTCTTGCTCTTGCTACAGTATTTACAACCACAGGACTACTAATAAAAATAATAAAGAGAATAGTATGAGTAATATTACTCTTTCCACTATCGCTATTAATTGATCTACTGCTACCATTATTACTACTACTAGGACTACTGCTGCTGCTTATTTATACAGCCCCAAGTAATGCACTTTTTTCAGCATGAGAAAAGAGGATTTACAAATCATCCCGATATCCCACCTGGATTTTATTCAAGGGCAAACAACATTCATACACGATAAACAAAGGATGGACAATAGAACATGGCCAGAGAATGGACAAAAAGAAAAAGCAAGAAACAGAAGTCCCACCTGATCCTGCAGGTGGTGAGCCAGGTCGATGTACTGCAAGGAGTCTGGGTCGTCTAGCAGTTCTCTGTAGCCCGGATCCACCAGGTCGATACTGAACTCAAGTATCTGCTCTACTGGACTCTCGGGTACAAGGTTAGGGAGCTCGGACTCCTACAGGATCAAAATCAGAGTCAGTATCAAGGTAACCAGGTCAGCATCACTAGTTCACGTCTGCTGTATTCCCCAACTGAAAAAACAACTCACCTTGTGCCTGTTTTTCTCAATCAGAATCACTTTAAAAGTGCACTGGGTGAGATTTCTAAGTAAAAACACATGTATCAGCCTATATAACACAGGGGGGCTGCATCAGTGTGTTTCTTTCTCTACTAATCAACATACCATAGATTTGCCCAATAGTATTTGCTCAAATGAAATTATGGTGTTGGTTATGGCTACTTTACCACCCTGAGGAAGTGATGAAGTGAAAACTGCCTCCTAAGCAGCAGTGAGTATCTTGCTTGATCTTCTGTTCGATCTTTTCCTCTGATGCCTCTTTGGTTTCCTTTGGTATATATCACCACAGAGCGGCCGGGTTTGTAAACATGAGGTGCTGTGTGGCTAACTTTAACTTATAACATTTCAATTTTGAAGTTTTGAAGTTGAAATGTTTCAGACCTTTACCCCTTGCTGCCATTTGGAACTGCCAGGGTATAAAGTTGCCTACTGCGGTGCAGATTTGCAATACCATACATCTACTGGAGTTTTTCTAGGCGTTATTAATACAAAGATACAAGAACAACATGCATAGTAGCACAGTAGATATTAGCCCCTGTGATACGATGAGAGCAGGGCCTCAGATACAGTGCAAAGGGACAGTTTAAGACATGAAAGACAGCATGCAAGCACCTCTTGCATGTACATTTAAAAGTCAATATACTGCTTGGTTCAAAAATGAGATGCTCACCAGAAGTACACTTACTGTTACAAAATGTCTTACAAAATGAGTGACTGCAAAAATGAAAACTAATTATGCAAATTTTAAAGGATAGTTAGCAAGTTAAGTCTGTGGTTGACAAAATCATAGAACTTTTATAGAATGTATCCATGTAGATTTTAGAAATATTTAAAGGTGAATCTGCAATGTTTCTCCCAAAATGAATAGAGCACGTATAGCATTTCGGAAATGAACTCATTATGCACGAACTTAGTCATTCACAAACAGGAGAAAGTAGTAATTACCCCTGGCAAGGCAGAATGCACTCCTGCACCATATGGCGCAATAACTTACAACTACAGAGCCCTGGCTGAACTTTAGAGAAGAGCAACAGCTGAGCAACCAGCAAATCCTTGTTAGCTGGGTCAGCTTTCCTCCCAGTTAGGAAGCTGACAGTGACCTAAGGAAGAGGCTTGTGAGAGCTGTGTTAGCCCAGTAATTAGAGAAACCACCCTGTGTCTGAAAGGTCAAAGGTTCGACAGCAAAAGGTAGAAGTAATATTTAACTTTTATTCTCAATTCTGGGTATATGGTATTTTTAGAGCATTTTTCAGCAATTTGGCTTTCACTTAGGTATTTTTTTTTACTTCAATATTATATTTTTCTGGATCCTAACCAGTGTCCTTGACACTTTGGCTTTCATTGATGTTGCCTACAGCGATGGCGTCACGATTTAGGAGGTGGGTGTTGCTGTGATTCATCTTCTCATTGTCCAGAGAGAGGAAATGTCAACAGGTTCGAACATTACAGCTGATGCAACTTGAAAAAGTTTATATGTAGACTGCGCAGGCAGAACCTGAAAATAAGTGGCACTTTGACAGATGTAAAGAAATCTTTACTAAAAGTAATAGAGATGAGCTGATCGGCTTTCATATCAAGGCCCAGCTATCTTTGTAACTTTTACTCTGACCTCATTCTGAATGAGCTGCTTTATACCTTTACTTGGATTTTTATACCAGTAATTTAACTTGTATGAAAGAAATTTCAGCAACGTGTCAAGCACTTCTTGAGTATGATATTTTGGCATTCTTTCCATCCCTGACAACAGCCAGTGTGTCTTGTCAAAGCTTGAGCCAGACGCTGAGTCCCTACCTCCTTGCTTTTTGCTCGGGATAAGAGTGTCAGAGAAATACCTAGAATATAAAAGGAAATGCTTGTTGGTACCTCCTCATCAGGCTGGATATCATCCAGGCCGGGGGTTGGAGAGGCACTCGGAGGGCTGAGGAGGATGCTGGTGCTCGTGACGAACGCCGGAGCTGCTGTCGGGGCAGCGGTCTGCGCCTCTGGACCTGAATAAAATCAAAATCTGATTAATAAGCGAGTGCAATAAGAGAACAGGAATATATCAAGTTGTGAGCTAATCTTATTGTGGTAGCATTAGCAGAATATGCATGCTGATACCAATATATCTGTCAGGTCCCGACTTAATAAAAGCACAGGATCAGTTTGAGTTCAGTCGTAATTACTTAAAGTGCAATAAATGTAAAGGTGTTTGTTATGGTGGCACTGGTGCAGAGACATATTGGTAACATACAGGTTCACCACACATGCTGGCATACAGGGCAGAAGGATAACCGCGTCTTCTGTACATACAACAGCAGACTACATAAAACAACATATTGAACAGTGCAGAGAAATGATACAAAAATCTATAAGCCTATACATTTACTGAGCCTTACAAGGACAATGTTAGATGTACAAGGACACATGTACTATACAGAGTAATAAGTAAAGATAATCCCATCAGACACTGTAACCGTAACCATTATCAACATTATTACTGTCACTACATTTTCCACACCTGCGATTTCAGGAACCTTCTGTGTTGTTGCTGCTGCTGTTGTTGTTGTGTTCAACACCTCTCTGCAGAGGACAAAGCAGGACGAATGTTGGACTTAACTAAACAGACGACACAAGACTAAAACAAATAATTACTATAAGTGCATAAACCTATTACTACTGCTACGTCACAAGAATTGATACTTAGGTACCAAGTCAGTACCATAATTTTAGAAACAATACCAATACGAGCGTTTTCAGTATCGCTGGTGTCGATGCATCGTGATACCTCACACTGTAACTCAGTTTTCTTGTTCTAGTGAACAAGAAAACTGCCTCATCTAATATCACTGATTTTGCCCTTGAGCAAGGCATCAAACCCTCAGCCATCCCAATTGAGCTGCTCTGCCAACGACTGTAGCAGACAGTAGAAGTAGAGGCAGCTCCCAGGTATGAATGTCTGCATTTGTGTGAGTGAAAAGCTCATACAAATGAACCAAACAAATGAAATAAAAGAACTGAACAGGTAAGACTTTGTAACGGTAATATAAATATACAAATACACACAAAGTATTGTAATGACAACACTGTGATCAGCCAGTAAGAAATTTAAATCAACTTTGTGACAACAGAGAAGATAAACAGGTTTAAAGAAGAATGTCACTTCCTTGTCATTGATATGGATCTGTAAATGTTTCACATATTATTAATGATACTGAATGTATTTCACCTAACCTGCCTTGCAGTCTGTGTCAGGAGAACCATGATGAAATCGGTCTTACTTGACTGTAACATCTTTTGTGATTTTATTTTTTCTTTACACAATCTTTCAATAAACTGAGGCCAAAATAGATTAATACTTCAAGTACACATGTAATTTTTCAATATTTTTACAGTACCTGGAAGTGTAAAATAAATTGCATACTTGTTTAGTGCAAATCTTGCAAATTCTAATGTATACTTCCTCATTATTAAACAGTCTCTCTTTTATTGTTGCGGTGATTACAGTGTAAAGAGCTGGGCCAAGCAATAAAGATGTGAGCCCGATAAATTTCTCTGGGCAATTCTCTGTCCTTATAACTTCTTAGATTCAAATCAAATTGTCCTCACATCTCGGAAGTCACGCTTCAATTTGCACATTCGCTTCTGTCACAAATAGAGAACAAGCATGGTGACTGGTCGAATTAAAAAAAATAAAAAAAAGATAAAGAGCCGAGAATCAGAGGGACGAGAATAGAAAGAGGAGGGAGACAGGGTAAAGAGGGAATGGCTGCGTTTACACAGGTTTATATTATGTTTACATGCGTTTATATAGCTAATCGTCTGATTAAGACAATGATGTGATTAGGCTGTCTGTAAAGTGCTAACTCTCCTGCTAATCCTGTTTACAGGGCATGAGGTTATACTGGAAGCATTTACACAGAAATCATAGAAAGGTACAGAACAACATAAGCTACAAATGATGTGAAATTTAATGAATGTGTCCGTATGCTCCCTCTGGCTATATTAAAGCCAGTAAAACTGAAGTACAAATGTTCTGCGGTGGTGTTTGGTGTTAAAGTACATCCTGCAGCATCGTCTTAATTGCATGACAGTCACGTTTTTTTCTGTGCGTGTAAACGCGGCCATGTGGTGGAGAGAGAGAGTATGATTATCCTCGACAGGCGTAACGCTCACCGTGATGGCTGCCTCCCAGCTCGCTGTCGGTTCATCCTCTGTTAAAAATAAAAACAAGATGATAAACTGTACGTGTCACACAAATGTCAGAGGAAAAACAAACACCGGGGGATAATTGTAGGTCTACAGATTCTTAACTCTTAGGGGCTAATTGACCACATGATTGTGTTGATAATGATATCATGTGGAGGGGAGCTATCTGTTTTACTGATTGATTGACTGAATGATTAAACGACTGATTAACTGATTCATTCATTCGTTTGAATTTCTTCAACCCCAGGTGGTTGCAATTCTCTGGTGTGTGCTGTAGCATGAAACACATACTGTTGATGTCGTATCTAAATTGAGTTTCTACAGTCATTTATATCATAACCCTCGGGCCCTAAAAACTATTAAATCTCAATGGTATAATTTCAAAAATGTATGGATATTAATGAGGAAATAAACATTCTTTTCTTCTTGCCTCATGTTTTTTTCTGACAACAGCAATACTGAGTTGAAGTACCTTTGTGTATTTTATAGTTAGTATGCATATGAGAAATTTACTTTCTCACCTGATACTCAGCAAACAATGGCATGCATCCAGGAAAACTTAGACACAATGAAAACTGGATTTGATTTATTTCTCTTGCTGAAGGAGAGAACATGTCCTCTTCTCTTGGCGCTGAAAGGGGCCATGCGGCTCCTTAACAGACAGGACAGATGCAGTGTTGATGAATGTGCTGAGAGCAGCGTGTCTGCATGTTCACTGAGAAGTAACAATACTGCTGCATGCCAGTAACTAAAATTATATCCTGTGGTGCATCTGAGAGGACTTGGTGGTTCGAGGGACTGTCCTTTCCCCAGGAGGTCGCAGGTTTGATCCTTGAAATGGGCAAGGTGTCTGCTGCCATTGAAATGTTCTTGGCCAGTGGGCTAACATTTTTGTGGTGAGTAAATCCCAACAATAACCACTATTTTACCAGTTAATTTTTAAGGGGGCTAAAAATGGTAGTGGTGACCTACCAGAGAAGATAAATTTACCTGCCAAAGTCAGAACCAGTGTCTCTGCCTGAGTAATGTTGAAGCCCAGAGAAACTAAGGTAAGAGAGGAGGAAGCTAATATTATGAATCCCAGCTCTCTTGCTACTAGCTAGCAAAGAAAACAAAATCTAGTCATACTAATTTATAGCTAGTTTAGCTAGTAAGCCTAGCTGACCTTCCAAGTTCAATGTAGCCATACCAGCCTATTGCTATGTAGGTAAGGTAGTTAGCTAGCCTGTTGATCTTCCAACATTATGAAAGTCATGATTATAAGAGAATGGAAAAAGTATGTCATATTTTTTCATTTAACTCGTCCCTTCTTTCTCTTTCAGTTTTCCAGTTCTTTGAAACACTGACTCTTTTGCTCCACCCATCAAGATTTAACTCAACCAATGGGATTAGTTCTGCCTCCACAGCAGCTCTCCTTCCATGAAGTGTTTGTATGACTAAAGGCAGGATCAGACTACATAATGTCTCTGTCAGGATGGTCACCGTGTCGGATCAGGTGTTCACGGTGACATGAATTCTTGTCATGTCTTGTCCGAGAGAGAGGTCACACTACATGTTGGACCCCGGTCAATCAACACATGCCATCTTTCACAATCCAGCACGACGTCCACAGGTGATGGAGGAGGAGGGTCAACAAATCAACCGTGTGACAGTCAAGTCCAAACATCGTAGGAGTTGTCACACTGGTCAACAAAACCCACTGAGGCATGTCAGAATTGAGACATGGTGCTGTAAATTTGTCAGTTATGGTAAAATTGTGTCAAAATCAGACTGAATTTGTAAAGTCTGACCCCAGTTTTAAGACTCTTTTCCATTTTGTGTGAGCAACTAATCCCTACCAGCTCAGGGTTACCATTCCTGGCCTAATAAATGAGCTCTGACCCCTGAAAAATCTGTGTGTCTGACGAAACAAATTCTGAATGAAACTACAGTGTGTTTATTTCAGTAATACGGAAGCCTAACTTCTCTCAAAACTCATTCTAGTTTTCCTTACCCTGTGAATCATGCTCATGTGCTCCTCAGCGCTGCTGAAATTTTTGGCAAGGTCGGAGATGCACAGGGATTCGTGCTGACATGTGTGAACCCATCTCTGGTACTCCGCCGTCCCAGGGATCCTGTCGAAGAAGATCCTGAATGCCTCCCACACAGCCTCCTGACAAACTGACCAAACACACCAGAGGGTTTTAGAGTTTCTGCACAAAATAAGCTGCTCCAAGAAGCAAAATGCTAATTCTATTGAGTAAATTAAAGTGGTAGCCTAAACTGAAGGACAATTTAAATCCTCATTTTATAGATTTTATCTCCATCTTTGGTGCTAAGCACTCACAGCTGTGGTGTCTCTGCACTACACTTCCCAGAGAACAACCTAGTTCTTGCATCTTCTTTTTATCTCTTCTTCTGTAAAGCATAATTTCCTGCATGTACTAGACATCTTGTCCTGTGAACTTGAATGTACGCTATGGATGGATGTAATATGTGCATTGCATTTTGCAGTTTACATTGTTATATTTATATTCCTTTTTGCACTGAAGTTTGTGTTGTGTTAGAGAGCATTTTCATCTTTGCTAAAGTGACTTGCGCTGTCCTTGCTGCCTGTATGATGGTAATAATGGGAACTTGAACCTGACTTGACAACTGTAATTCTGCATCACACATTAACATCGCATATCTCCGCTGATATAGTAGATTGGCCCCAAACCAGACCTCATTATCTGTTCAAGGACTTGAGATGACGAGATGAAAATGAGGCATCTATTGTAGACAGTATATCTTCACATAATGCAGCAAATGTCAAGTGTTACACTGAATTTCATATATCAAGTTTTGGCTTCCATTCTTTGTAGACTGTTTGAAATAAACTTGAAATTGAAATTGAAGTGTCTGCAAATTCTGTAGAATGGTGTTCTTCACTGGAAACAGACACTCTATGTGCTTAAGGGATATTAGAGCTGGGAGAATCGAGTGTTTGGTCGATAAGAAGACAGTGCTCTCAAGGTGAGATACCTGTTCACCCACATACTCTTCACAGGCAAGTTTTCCATTTTGAAAAAAAACTTGAAGTAAACTTAAAAGTTTGTTCTTTCACTGCGTTTGCTTCTCTCTATCTATCTCTATCTTCGAAATCCTAGTGTATCCTTCTTCCAGAGGTGAAAATCATGTTGGCCCCAAGGCATCGTCCACCACATGCTTTGGAAACGTACACTGAATTGGTCAGATTTTGTTGTGCACTCCTTTATACATTGGGGAGAGTCTTCCACAAGGTTGAAGCTGTTGTAGTTGTAGAAGCTGCACAGCCTGTCAGTTTTCTCTGGCAGAGAATCAGACAGCTGACAGGAGCTGACTGGGGCAACCTGGGTGGAGGAAGCGAATGAGTCACCTCCCTGACTCACCCCTTATCACACTGCATTCTAACACACAGAGCGCTGAAGGTCGGCCCTCCCGCCCTACGCCGCACACACACTTCGACCTATCTAATTAAGATTGAAATGACAAACACAGGATTGAATGCCTCAATTCATGCGAATGCTGAGAGTTAACGTGCTTCAGTTCATTTATTGTATTTCAATAAATGGAGCTGAACCCATGTCTCGGTGTTTCTGCCTGTAGACTGAGGTGCTGGTCTGAACAGACCTGGTTTCTAAACAGGAAATTGATTGTTATTAACCCTGAGGAGGTGGGAAAACAAAGGACACTCTACTCCATCAACAAATACTGGCCAGGTGTCCTTGAGCAAGGCACGTAACCCACTTTATCTAAAGGAAAATTCCACCATAAAACACATTAACATTGGTGACTTACAGTGCCTTTCTGGTGCTGTTTTTTTTTTTTGTTTTAGGATGTAATTCCATTTTCCATTGGTAAATTTGCCAAACAGGATGCACATAGCACAAGTCTGACCTCCCTCTTCTGTGCTGGATTTCATGCTGAATGTTTGTTTAACATTGCTGCAAATCACTGAGTCTATAATGAAGCCCATTCTGTAAAGTGTTGTGCCGGCACTACCAAATCAGCTTTTCTTTAGGACAGAGGTGCTTGTCACAGAAATGTCCAAACATGATGAAGCAGTCTTTTAAAATGATGAGAGGATTGCAGCTCCCAACAATAGACTGCAAGAGTTTAAACAACTCATGAAAGCTTTTCTTTATCGATAAAGAGATGAGAATTAAAAACAGGATACAGCCTTGATGCGTTTCGACGTCTGAATGTTGAGTGCCGACCACCATAGTTTATTTCCTTTAATCTGATTCATAAATTGAGATCACATGTGCAGTGACGTGGGCGTCAAGATTAGATTACATCACAGTAAAAATGGAGGAGTTAGATGAAGGATGGAGGAGTAGGGACAAATTGGTACACTCTTTAAGCTTTGCATACCCACCTGCAAACTAGAATATGGCACCAGAAACACAATGTAAATCACCAGTCCAAGGGTTTTAAATAGTGTCAATGTGTTGTATGCTGGAATTTCCCTTTATCTGCTTTAGTGGGGCTGCTCTGTGGCCAACAGTACAAGACTGTGGTGGCATTGAGCAGCTTACACGTGGGTCGAACAGTATGAATGTAAAGGAATGCAGTGTTCAGCAAAGTGTTTCCTGAATGAATGCAGTTTTTTTTTTTTTTTCAAAGAACGCAGGCCGTACCTCTGAGCTGGTAATAAGCTTGATGGCTGGCGAGCACTTCATTGATGGTTTCCTGGGGGCAGATTCTAACTCCGGAGTGCAAAAAAACCGACCTCTTTGTTCGATGTCTTTCAAGTTCATACACTGAGCCGCCGGTCTGTTTAGTTGTCCTCAGCAGCTTCGACAAATGCATAGAGGTGATGGCCTCAGTTTTCAGCACCGACTCCTGCTGAATGCTCTCTAAACAGAAAAGAAAGAGAATCTCATATAGTGGCATACTGACTTGCAAACCAGATCTTGGTCAAGTAGCATCTGCAAATTCCTGGTGTTTGTTTTTTTCTGATGCAGCAGATGGGCATTGTTTCCCACAGAGGACAATGCAAATAATGATTTAGTATTCTTTTACTGTGACTGGCAGCTTAAATTAATCTGTCTGAATTTTCCTGATGAGGCAAAGCCCACTTATTTGGTATACCAAGCACAACAAAGTGAATGGGAGGGTTATTTTAGCAGTGTAATTTGATCAAATGTCTCAGATGAATAAATCTTATTGCATGTAGTAGTACATAAAAACAGTAAAAAAAAAAAAAAAAAAATGAAAAGAACATTAAGTGAAAATAAGCCTGCCACCTGCTGTGATACTGTGCATGGTGTTCATTTCCTGTCTTTGTCCTTTTGCTTGTGGTAAATGGTGCATATAACTGATACTGTAGTTGTCACTTATTTCAAATACAATATATACATGAAATATGTGATGACAAATTTTGAAGTAATTCAAGGCAAGACTGCATGCTTCAGGTGGCCAGTCTTTTCTCAGTGCAGATGATAATGAGAGAGAGAAAGGTTAGACACGTGGGCTTGTGACCAGACGGTCTGAATCCAGCCACTGAGAAAGGAAGCCTGGTATGTGGAAAGTCAACAAATAGCACTTCACCTCTCCTCAACATCCACTGCCGCTGGCTTAAAACGAAGGCAAAGGATGTGTTTAACTATGTAAATGTGAAGCATGACATCACTGTAAATGCATGTGCTGCGAATGTTAAAGTTACAAAGTGGCACTTCTGTCACCAGGCAGACGGTAGCATTTCCAGGTATTTATGCTGACCGTAAAAGGTTTCATACATTTGCATTAGTCTCCCTGGAAACTGGGAGACTGTTTCTGATTGCCATATTCCACTTAATTTACACTCATTTCCATCATTTTACAAACAAAGAAAAACACTTTGCAAGCATCAAATTTAATGCCATGAAAATGATTCAACTTGCCTGGATAATCTCAGTCTATAATGTCTGTTTTCTGTGTTGTAATTGCATATCCAGTCTCTGTTTGTGGTTTGGTTATTTGTGCTCATGAGCAGATCAGTGAGTGGAGTTTAGTATTAAAATTACCTGCAAGGGTTAGGGGTTCATTCTCCCTCCTTATGCCCACTCAGACTAAAAATATATGCACTAACTGCACTCAAAAGGTGCTTTGAATAAAAACATCCTCAAAATGACACCATATATATATGTGTGTATATATATATATATATGTGTGTGTGTGTGTTGTTTTGTTTGTTTTTGTATACACACAATCCAGCAGGTAGACTTAGGTTAAGTAGCGTGGGTGTTGTAATTCATCAGAGAACATGCACTGATCTATGCCTTTAGACAATACATGTATTCTTTAAGAGCCTTCTAACTTGTTTAGGTACTCAAGAAATGTCTTAAATTGTGGGTTCACAAAACTGGCATCCATTGAAAGTGAGGGTGTCTGGTGTTTGATATCCACCCTCCATGCGCTTATAAAGTAAAAAGGAAGGCATATTTTTGTTCCTTTCATTAGTAATATTTAGCCATGATGATTCAGATTGTGCAATAGATCAATATACAGTCCTCCCCCTTTCCGCGTGTTTGTAGCTGCTTCCACAAATAAGTTGGCATCACCAGAAAGAGACAGGGCTCCCACAGGTCATAACATTTCTGGAAAGCCATTGATTGTTTTTTTGAGTCTTTTCTGGACAGTCTTTTCTGGTATGGATAAATTCTTAGATGGTATATCATGGAAACTCATTTTTTTTCAGAGTGGGAAGCCTGAAGAGCTGTATTTAAAATTCAGTTGACGCCAAGCTGGCAATAATTATGATAATATCTACAGTATCCACCCTTCTTATATGCACTGAAAATGTGTCTGTATCATCATGCATTAAAACAAACCTTTTGTATCCTAGGTTCAAAATAGTGATTGTCTCTAACACCTTAATGATTTCACAGGTAGTGCCAAGTTCTTATGCAATCGTAATAGGCTTTCCATGGCATTGTTACCAAGTTCAGGATGTGTGTAGATTGCCCTACTATTCAGATCTTTTTAGCTTTCTGATCCTTCTCTCCATTCAGAAGTGCCAACATTGTTAACCCTCTGCAGTGAATTAAAATGTAAGCACGTATAACTTCCTCCCAGGTTGTACTAAAGCACTTGTACTGTCAAGACTCAAAGGATTGTGGCTTTGTGAACAAAACGAGACTTACCTTTAAATCCAGCAGCCTGGGGAGCAAGGAGTAGCAGCACAAGAAGTGCAAATTCCCAAGGCATTCTGGAAGAAGAGTTTACTTTCCCAAAATAAGAATACTGAGTAAATCCTAAAAGACAGAGGGATTGGCGACGTCCTCTATCTCAAGTGGAATTCATGACTGCAGCAACAGTCATAAGGATCGCAGGGTATCTGGGTAGACCTTGCATGGAGACGGGTGCTCATTTAGGCCCTGAGCTGCTCTCCCAATGGGTGATGGCTTCCCAATGAGTTCCGCAACGGCATCTGATGAATGAATAGATATAACCCCGGTGCTGTGGCACACTCCCTCAGGGGATTGTGGGATGGAGGAAGTGTGGCAAGAGTGACAAGGTTAAAAAAGTAGGCACTGTTTCGGGAATAATCTGTTTATCTACTGCTCAGACATAATCCGTCTTTACCCTGCGGTTCTCGCAGCACTAACGTCATCCTGTTAGTG
>OMKZ01051151.1:0-23410 GCA_900302535.1 Neoniphon sammara | reverse complement strand
GGACATTTTGTCCATTAATGCTGAGACACATTTCCCCTTTGGTTTGCAAATCCTCGACGCTGCGGTTGTTTGCAGAGTGCTCCAGCGACTCTTCTCTTCCCCTGAAAGAACAATTCCACTCCAACCTTGTTTCGTTTGACACATTGATTGCATGTGAATCTCATGCACGCGTGATTTGAAATATCAAGTTTAATTCTATTCAGATTCTATTGCGGTGTTGCAAGGCTTGTGAAAAAAAAATCTCTGCAATGTTTACCTGAACGCACCTCAAACTCTGTATATGGGTTATAAGGGTTAATAATTTTTGATTCAAATGTGTGTCTCAGATATACAGTCACAATTAACCTGCATACATCATACATCATTGTGAAAATACATATGTTTAAAAATATGAACCCCTTGACCTCTGATTTTCCCTTAAATTTCCCCTTAAATAACTTCAAAGTTGGAGAAAAAACGTGTTTTTCTCTACTGTACCACAATGGCACATCCATATTGTGTATCTGCTGGTTGCAGCTTCACTGAAGCTCCATCACACTTATATTGAGTGAAATATTCATAGCCAAGATGCCATTGTTTTATGGCTGCAGCATTACATCAAATAGAAAATATCTACATGTCTTGTGCATCCTTTTATACACATTTCCCTGGAATTCAGCAGGACATCTTTGGAATCTTTGGAAACCTTGGGATCTCCACTAGAATTTAAAATAAAGCTCTGTGGGTTTGAACAAAGCTCAGTCACACACCATGTATTGTAATGATGAACCCACCGATGACAGGGTTGAAGAGTTTAACATTCATTTTGCCCAGGAAAAAAAAAAAAAACTGCCTGGACTTTGACAGAACAGAAATGCGCCTCTGTTGCTGTGTTAAGTCATTTCTTTGTCAAATTTTTCTCTCACAGAGATGAATAAGTTCCAGGGTGTCATAAATTAACATTGCAGAAAGATATGAATGAGTCGTCAACTTTATCATTTGGGTTATGTGGGATTGCATGTGTTTCTTTGAGTATTTTGTGCATCCTGGTGCAGTTGGCTGCCGTTGGCATATGTAGCAGAATTTATGGACTCTGACTTCTGATTCCCGCGGGTTCAAAGTAAGTGACTCGTCAACACCAATATTCAGAATGGATGCATATCTACAATTTTGGTCACAGAGCTTGTGCTGACTCTGCTGTTGATTCACACAGTGTTTGACTTGCCTACAAATGGGAATTTTGTCAATTCATAACCAGCGGGTTTTCACTTTAGGCATCTGGAGCCATTTATTTTTTGCCAGGTTGGCCATAGACTTGCACTGAAGCATCCTCTGACTCTCAGAAGTGGAAGAGTCAACTCATTAGTGGTCGACTTTCCGTCAGTAGTGATTACACAGCGCTGGGTGATGGATACTGCATGCAGCCTTAGCTGACCTCGGCTCCAGTAATGTAGCGAGAGCTGGATTTCCCTTAAGCATCTTAAATCTTCAACCTTATTTAGCCAGGCAACGTGCCTGAGA
This sequence comes from Neoniphon sammara, assembly GCA_900302535.1. Classification (NCBI taxonomy): domain Eukaryota; kingdom Metazoa; phylum Chordata; class Actinopteri; order Holocentriformes; family Holocentridae; genus Neoniphon; species Neoniphon sammara. The sequence continues at coordinate 21,910 of OMKZ01051151.1, read as the reverse complement.
AAACACATTCTTATTTACAACAAATGCGCTCGCGGAGTGATTGCATGAGGAGGGAGAGTTTCACACATGCAGGAGTCTTGGCTGCTGAGCAACACCTCCGAAACAGAACGGAGATGGAGTGCCTTGCTTAAGGGTACACTGACAGTTTTGTATGGGAGGACAGGGGCTACATCTTCCATCCTCTGAGCAGATTTTTCCCAGCTGGTTCAGGGACTTAAAGCAGCAGTCTTTGGGTCACAATCTCACCTGTCGACCCCTCAGGTTACTGGCAACATGTGAACAGCACTGGGCCAAACCTGAAGAGACTTTTTAATGAGCAATTATATGAATTATATGTCTGGTGAACAAACAGTGCACTTAAAGTTGTTGAGGCAAAGACTGAAGCATGGTTTAGTAATATGAATAAACTAAAGCCCCACAGCTGAACTTGATCAGTCACATAAACCTTAACTCCCTCCTTGAGAAATACAACAACACAAAGCATAGCGTCGAAATACACTGGAAGTGAGTGAGGTAAAGACTGACGTATGGTTAAGTCATTTTAACAAACTTAGCTGCACAGCTGAACTTGATCAGTTGCATAAAACGTCAACTCCCTGCTTAAGAAATGCAACATGAAACAATAAACCATAATCATATCAATTAAAAACACTTAAACCCAAAGGTTTTTCTGTTTGAGATGAAAGGGAACAATCCTTCACAAACAACATTATCTATGATTCATCCATATAACAAAGTGAAATCTAGTATTTTTATGAATAAGCATTAAGGAACTTATTTGACCTAATGCTTACAGCGAAGTGCCAGTGGAAGGCTTGGCAGTGTGTTTATTTACATAACAATACCTTGTACATAAAGCAGATGCAAGGACACACACGTGTACTGTACATGCACACATGCATGGACACACACTAACACGCATGCATGCACACAGATACACACTTGCGGCCAGTTTGTTTTTTTTCTCATCAAAGAGTGGTTGCGCTCCAGAAAACCGTAGGTGGTTCAACTAATAACCCGAACTGTCTGGCATGCAAGAGTCAGCCAGTCAGTGAGACCCCAGTGTAAGTCTCTCAGACCCAGTAGGGCCTAACGATGATAGGTGCAAAAGCCTTCCAGCTATGAAAGCAAGGCAGAAAAATGACATGTGACATCTCCCCAGCCAAGGAAAAACAGTTGGGTTCACACATCAAAGCGCCTCCAGGGCAATTTATCACAGTCACAGAGGAGAGGAAGAGGGAGGAGGGGAAAGGCGGTTTCAGGTACCCTGACCAATTCAAACAATTATAATTTGGAAGTCACATATGGGGTAGAGATGGATGTTGATGGATAGAGGCGAACTCTCTTTTGCAGGGGACTTGACCCATACTGAGGGTACAAAATCTTAAGACCACCCTCATAATGCTGAGTTGCATCACTTGGTCCACGTCTTACTTCTCTCAAGGCCAAAAGAAAATTACCGTTTCCTTTGAGAGACTTACCAGGTCAACTTACCTTGTAAGTGATGCAAACATAGACACAAAAAGTCATCCATGTGTCCCTGGTAGATCATTGACTCTGTGATCTATGCTAGCACCTTAGCGTACACTATGTTGAGTGATAGTGGGTGACTTGCTGACCTTTAAGCAATAAAAAATATTGCTATTTTTAGATGGCTTGTAGATTCATAGATTTAAAAAATCAAATATCAACTCAGTATAAATAAGGCTCATTTTGGAAACTATTTCAGGTGAGCAACAAATCCACTGCGCAGTGATTTTTAGCTGTACTCTGTCTCCCTCTATGTTCACTTCCAGTGGGAACAGGGAAAGAAGTATTCTGGTAGTTCAAAACAGTAATATGTTTTTATATCATAAATGTGGCAGTTTGTGTTAGTTTTCCCAATTTCTTACACAAAACTGCCAAATTGCTCAACATTTCGCTAAAGTGTTAGCATGGAAACAATCCACACATGGGGACACATTGGTGATTTTGGGTTCCACGTTCTCAGTATTTAACAGATAAGATGACCAATGGTTCGCAAAAACTTGGTATATTCTTCTTTAGCCCATCAGATTTGGACTTCTTTCACATGGATTCACCTGGTCTGACTATTTTCCTGGAAAAAAACAGATGGTTCTAATATTTTGAATGCTGAGTGTATTTATCGTTTATTGTTCCATTTAACAGGAGCCCAACAGAGAAATGGTTTAGGTTTCTAAGGAAGGAATGAAAGGTGAAAACTGCAGCACTGCCACAGTGTTACAAAGCAGGCATAGGCTACAATAATGATGACTTAAAACAAAAAAAAATAACTTCATATTTACAATAACTCTGGTTACTTTCATGGGTGCTGTTGTATTGATTGTGAATATTTGTGGTATGCTTTTTTTCCATGAATATTAGATTCATGGCCACAGACTACTGACAAAATTAAAGATAAATGAGGCAAGGCAATGCAAGGCAGCTTTATTTAAACACGCAGAGGCAATTAAAGTGCTTTTCAGAATCATAAAAATACAGTAAACAGATATAAAAGAAAATTATAATCAAAAGAGACTGTTCAAACAAAAGTTTCATTACAGAACATTAAATTTTAAGCGTGTCAATTGAAATACACAATGATAAATTTTAAAAGAAATGGGAACTGAAAAATAAAAGCACCCCGATTTTTAGGCTACATGCATGTGACTTTAGGGTCATAATGTATGGCTTTTTTCCTTGTCCATTTCTGCAGGGCCTACATGAGTGTGAAGGAGCTAAAAGAGGAGTTACATCTGAGCGGCGCTGACACACTCAATGTTTTCTTTGCCAACAACTCAGTGCGTGAGGAGCTGGCAGGCGCTGCAACCTGGCCGTGGGCAAAGGAAGCGCTTAGCCACCAAGGTGAGCTGATGTACAGTACATCCAGGCTGTATTACACATGAAAGGTTTTGTTATGCTGTCCATTTCTCTGGATTCTGTCTTTTTTCCCCTCACCCTCTCTCTCTCGGTCTGTTTTGCTCTTTATTCCTTTATTCTCTTCTTCTGTCTCCCGCCCCGCTTCTTGACGTCATTCTCTCTTTGTTTCTATTTTTTCCTGACTCTCTGTCTCTGTCTGTGTCTCTCTCTCTCCCTCCACCCTTACTTGCCTCTTCCCTTGCCCTATCATCCATTGTTTTCGGCTCTGGCTGGATCCAGACTAGATGGGCAGAGCATTTAGAGTGGGCACAGATTTCCCGGCATACTGCCTCTTTCCTCTTCCAATCGTTAGGCCCTTTTCCACTGGAAAAGACTAATCAACCCAACAACAACCAAACAAACAAGAGGCAGAGAGGGCCCGGCGCCCTTGTTGCCATCGATGCCTGCTTGCCAGCTGATTGTTATTTCTGTTTTTTTTCTACAATACTTTTGGCCAGTCCATTTCTTTATTCTGCTCTTGCGCCAGTATAAAGTAGTGAGAGGGCAGGAGACATGGGCACATCTCTAGTCTTAGTTGTGTGGTTTCTAGCTTGGGCAGAGAGTTGTCCATGCACACAAATATTAGGAAAAGGCTCTTTTCGTGATGCTTGGCAATACATTTTTTAGGTGTGACACTTTTATTGTAAGAAAGAGTGAAGTCTTCTTCTCCATCAGCAAGACCTGTGCAACACTGCATTGCCAATGCAAAATGATAATAGCCTTGCTGTCTGACGCTGAATCACCAAATTAACAACTTTAAATAAATTTAACATAATGCCATTTGTATCTGTCCTTACATCCAATGCATCCAATGTACCTTGCAATCATGAGTACACAGGTTCTCATTATCAGTGGCCCCAGTGGGAATCATGTCTCCAACCCTTGCAGCGCACAGCAAAAAAAACAAAACAAAACAAAAAAACGGCCAAATCCACACTAATGCAGAGAAATCTGAAAATACATCTTAATTTCTCCATTCTGCCCCTCCATCCTACTAAAACAGCATTTATGTCCACCAAAAATGTCGTTTCGTGACATCCGTCATAATGTATCATTGTCATGTGATCCCAGCTGGAACCAAAACAATCCCTATGGCGGATGAAGTAATACAAGTGTGCTCTGCACATGCCTGTTAAGTGTTTAAGCATTTTCGAAAACTTTGTGAAACATGTGGCTGGAAAACAATTTGACATTTGGGCATTTTTCAAATTCCTGCGGATGAGTATGAACTTTGCCTAAGTCTCAAATTGAGTCTTAAAAAGGTTAAAAACCTCAAAAGCCTTAAAAACTCCAAAATTCCATTTGTTTCCAGAGTAGTTCCACTTTTTTCTGGATTTTTCAAGAAACAAATAAATCATATTACTGCACAAATATCAAGAATATGAATAGGATTGGAAAGAATTAATTCCCGCCATTGCATCGTTTTAAGAAAATGTTTTTAAGACCCAATACTAGATGAAATGACTCGTCCAGATAGATATTCTTTGCAGTGTGTCAGCGCTATGCACCACCTACTGGGCGTCACGGGACTGCTGAGAAAAAGTGGTTAATGTCCTCATAGACAGCCATGTACTTTTTATGTTGTACAGCGGGTTTTGAATGGGTTTCATGGGTCTCTCGGGTCAGGGAAATTATTCAGCTCATAAAGGAACATTCAGTGTTTCCAGTCAAATAAAAAAAAAACAAACAAGGCACTTGGTGCACAGCAACACCCCATATGCCCACCCAGCATCCCCTAGCCTCCTCCACAATCCACACAATGCTTGGAGTGCGGGGTGCGATGGATGAGATACAATGTTTTATAGGTATGGATTCAACTTTCCTGGATGTTCTGGTTTGGGTTTCGTAGCTTTGTGTAGAATAGCTGAAAAGTTGTTTTGGTGGAAGGACACACACAAAATGAAGCCTATAAATTCTCATGTATTGTATGTAGAATATGGAAATGAAATTAGAGTTTTTTACTTGGTTTCAGTATGTTAACCAGCAGAGGGAGGCAGCTTGGGTGGCATAATCAAAAGCTTTTATCCTAAAATGCTATAAATATCCATTTTAGGGGAAAAATATTACTTGATGGTGATTTCTCATTATTTAAAAGAATCCAGATGTTTCTAGGATTTTATTGTTTTGTATGTAACAGGACTCAGGACAGTTAATATCATTTCTAATATTAAATAGGGGGTTTCACTTTCATGCCACCAATTACCAGTTGTTCAAAAAGATCTTATTTTGTCATGAAACTCCAATTTTATGAAATTGAACGCTCCGCTGACTCTCTTTCACGTGACATTTGTTTTAGTCGCTTTGCATCTGTCCCTGTTTAAAAAGAGTTAGTGGATGACAGACTGCCTCCGGAGGCTCCATCGTTTAATGTCCTCACATTTAATGTCTTCATTGTTCACTGTCTTCACCACTGAACACGCTGTTTCTAATTAGCAAACCAATAACTGTCATGTCCATTCCAGATCGTGTACCATCAGTATCCTGCAGAACACTTGCATATCCACAAAACCCACTCTTTAGGAATTCAGAAAAAATAGTTGATTTTAAAATTGCCTTCCGTGCATTCTTGACATTTTGCAATACATTTTTAGTGGCTTGGATTGGCACCAAGGTAGAATTTTATTTTTTGTATGTGTGGGAGACATGTGAGCTGTGGATTACTGGGAAAACAAGGCAAAATAATAGATGCAAGGTTTCTGTAAAACATTGCACAGCCATAGCCAACTTCCCATTTCCTGTTTCCTGTTTTTTGGTTTGAAGTGTTAAAGGTTTACTTCATTCCTAATTGGTTATAAATGTCACAGTGCTTAGGCTTTTTACTGCGGTGGTCTGTTTCTCTTTTGTAAATGCCAATATGCTATTATGGCGGAGCGCAAATGTGTTTGAATGTTGGCTACATCAGCCACTACAGCTACAGTAAATAGACAAGAAAGGCAGAGAGATCACACATTTCCACCACTCCTCAAGGATTCAAAATACATTTACTATTACTGACCACCAAAAGAAAAAGAGTAGAAAGTGCATTATAAACAATAACTGTGAGTTTGGTTGTCCCATTTTCCCCAGGTGGGATGGTGCTGAACCCCTCTTACTTTGGCACGGTCGGTCACAACAACACCATGATCCATGAGATGGGCCACATCTTTGGACTGTACCATGTTTTCAAGGGGGTGAGCGAGCGTGACTCCTGTGACGACCCATGTCAGGTAGGAGGGATCTCGTCAGCTTTGTGCTCAGTGTGACCTTTTTGCATCACTATGTTTGGAACACTTCCTTATTTAAATATTTAAAAAATGTAGACAGCACTGCAGTTGGCGATCAAACAAGTGTTCTGTGGAGGGGGGATGAGATGTTCATAGTGATTCGACACTAAATAATAAAAAATGTATTGCCACTATGTTTCGGCCTGCTGGCATTCATCGGGGCAAAGAAAGGAAGATGAAAGTCTGTTGCCCTGATGAAAGCCAGCAGGCGAAACATATTGGTGAGAGTTGCTTTGGTTCAAGTGTTTGGAGTTGCTATATAATTTCCTTATTCAACACATGATTTCACTAAACAAATCATTAACTGTTCATTGCAACCTAGTGACCTTATTGCCCACAAATATCAGCTGATATTTGGCACATTATTACTAGCTACCAGCTAGCTAACAGCCAAGCTAACTAACCAGTAAGCTAACAAGCAGTTATTGTGGTTGCTGTTTTCTTGATTATGAGCTATTTTTATAACTATCTTTCTTTAGTCCTCACTGATAAATAGACCTTTAGAGTATAGAAAGAAGACGGTGCACTCTGCCACTTTACAATGGGGAAGTCTGAAATGCTAAAAATGGCGGCGCGCCAATGTAAGGCACACTAGCAGCCAGATTTTGCGTAGCTGCACAGCTTTGATATTTACGACAGTGCTAACGGACAACAGCGCTACAAGTCCAGACAAGCCCAGAGAAGACCACAGTTAGACTGCTAGACACCACCGAATTAATATAGGTAAAACTGTAAATGTATAGGTTTATAAAACTATCGTTATGGCTGGACTGACATGAGTGTTTACACTTACCATGGCAACAACATTGCTGCCGCACGTAATGTTGTGTAGATAGCGCATGGGCACAAGCCTCGGTGAGTTGAAAATAGCGTTTTTTGTTTTTTTTTGTGGCATTAATGTCCTTCAGAACAAATTTTATGACTCCATGTTGTTTACAGTTTGACAGTGTCCCTAAATATGAAAAGCAAATTACAACACATACAGCAGAATGGTAGATTCAGGCAGCTCCCCATTCAAAGAGATACTCTGGTCTTGTTGGTTGTGATCCTGCTGCCCAAGGGCATTTCAAAGATGGTGCCAGAGTGCGCAGTCTCTCTTCTATAAAAGGTCTCTGCTGATGAGTATTAAAGTAATATTAGTTTTATGGCAAGACCCACTCTTACTTTTCAAAATGGCTGCCATGTGGTCAATTATACAGCTGATTGTATCATTACAAATGTTACCATTTCAAAACAAACGTATTAAGTTAAAAAATGGTTAATGATAATCTAAAGGGAGTTTTCTTTCACACCAGTAATCAATTTATCCTGTTGTAAGCATTTTCAATTGGTAGTTACAATACAAACACAAATTGTAACTCCTCACCTAGTAAGAGCACTGGCAGTGATATATTAGCTGCTGCAAGTAAGGATGGGGGACCAAGAGGGCCATTTCTCATAAACCAGTAAAATAAACTGTCCAACCAATAGTATATTGACATGAACTTAATATTTTGGATTCTCCCAGGTGATATATGGTCATAAAAAGAGGAAGACCTATCTATACTGTAACACAATTGTAACTTAGAAACTTTGAGAAACACCTTTTTTTTTTTCTTTTTTCATGCATGTACAGACACACTTTCCAAGCACGTTTCAAGTGCTTTTGCTTTTTATAGACACATCAACCTGAAATGAGCTCTCCACTGAGTTCCTCTATGTTGATTTGACAATCATGTCATTCCTGATATCAGGAGACCACGCCATCATTGGAGACAGGTGATCTGTGCGCCGACACTGCCCCGACGCCCAAGTCCAAGGTCTGCCACGACCCCGGGGCCGTCAATGATACCTGTGGAGTCACCATGTACCAGGACACGCCTTATAACAACTATATGAGTTATACAGGTGCAGTGGATTAGGGCTCTTTATTTTGTTTAACTGTGATTAACAGCATGCATTATGTCAAGAGTGTAGAAAATGAGTTATGATTCAGGGGACAATTCAAATTATTCAGAATATATTGTAAAATGTTCAGAGTATGTGGCCTTAGACGAGAAAATCAACCAATCTCTACTCTATTGCTGGAAAATTGTCATTTTGTAGATGTTAGTTTTCTGCACTTTAGTGACAATACAGGAAGTGAAAAGGACATGAAAGCTACTCTGCTACTAACCAGAAACAGCACCCTATTGGTGAAGTGTTTCATGTTCGACAATGAAAAAATGAAAAGTGAAGACAAACGCTTGGCCCTTGGAGACAGCTTGTCATTGATGGTTTCACTAAGCCCTTCTAAACAGGGACAGATGCGAGGCACTTAAATAAAGCTGATTTAGCTGGGGATATTTATATAGGATGGAAATCCTGGGATAATAAGTTAGCACTAATAATGCACAGCTGATGTTTATTATATTTTCAGTCTATAGTACTTGGGAGACCACAGTTTGCTAATTTTATCCATAGAAATGCCAAAATTCTAATGTGCTTTACAGCAATAAAAATCTCCATATAAATTTTCTAAAATGCTGATAAAACCAACTATTTCAAAGGCAAACATATTATATAGTATCATCATGCTGGAATCCAGAGCAATGAGGAAATAATAGTCAATTGTTCATTTTTGTATTTGATTAATATTTAATTATATAAGTGTTTCACATTTTGTTCTCGGCCTATGACAACAGATAGTGTGTTCTAGATATTTACTTAAGACAAACTGCTTCTCAATCACGAAGTTTCCTCTTCCTTTTTGGACTGTACTTGTGTTCCAAATAACACAGCCTATATTTTTAAACTGAGCTCTGACTACCTTATAATTCTTGTCTTAGCTTTTAGCACTTTTAAAGATTTACTGAGGACCCAGTAAGTTGCTTTTCAGGCCTTTATCTCACCTTCTCTCTAATGATGGCAACTGCACTGAGCCTTTTTACTCCCATTGGTGTGGTTAGCTCCTGCATAAGATAAGATTTTATGCTGATCAGCTGAGTGTTTTCCCCTTTGTTGCCCCTTATCAGATGACAACTGCACCAACCATTTCACTCCCAACCAAGTGGCTCGGATGCACTGTTACGTCGACCTGGTCTACCAGAACTGGCTGATGGACCACCAACCTGCCCCCATCCCTCTGGCTCCCATAGTGACTGGTCAGAGCTCAGATTCTGTCTCCATCTATTGGCTGCCACCTGTAAGGGGACCGCTTCACCAAGGGTACGACTGAGAGGGTTTTTAACTGTAATTTTAATTATTTCTCTTTTCAAGGAATACACAAAATTTTGGGTTCAGCTTATCTGGTTTGGCATTTAAAAATAGCATCCATCATTAAGGATATTCCATATAGTTAAAAGATGCATAAAAGAACTTCCATATTTCTTTGCCCCTGTCCTCGCTGTAAACATGCCTCCCTATAGTTAGAAATGTGTATGTAAGTAGCCCTGTTATGCCATACTTTATCCAAAGAGAAATAGGTTTTAAATCTTTTCCTAACATTAAGTGTTAGCCCAGGTTAACTGTTAATATGTTGACAGCTCTGAGTTGAACAATATACACATTTCCCCCAATAGACATAAGTACCCTATCTGCTCTCACATAAAACTTGACTATAGACAAAGGAGGAGATGTGGCAGCTGATCAGTGTCTGCACTAAAAAGGCACATCTCTTTACAGGACACAAAAATGATGCCGAAAACACTTGATGTGTTTTTATACTGTATTAATCGTTGCTCTGAATCATGTTTTGGTTGTGTAGGTTGCCATGGAATTTCCCTTTTCACCAACAGCCTTTCATTGTCTATTTTGCACATAATCATCAGCTAGATCTTTGGAAAGGCTCATCAGGGGGTTGCCATTTGCTTAGATGAATTGCACATTAATCTTAACTTTGTGAAATGTTTCTGTGTGGATAAAATATGAGCCTTGGAATATTTTAAACTGGGGAAGGGAATCCTGTGTGGGAGGAGCTTTGATGCTGTGTTTCCAAACATAGCTTCAACATAGTGCGAGAACTTTCAAACTCTCAGGACACAGCTCACCGGCTTCTTCTCCTCCTTACACCTTGTCCTTATTTGCCTTGTGACCTTTCACCAAGAAGTTCAGGAGGAGATGCGAGGTGAGAATGTGAAGGGAAATCTTTATGTAATGGAATGCAGCCCATGTGTCCCAAGTAGATCATTTCCTCTGGTGTGTTAGGTTAACAGTTTAGCATACATACACTAGCATTGTCACTGGAGAACACTTACCTTTTAATAATAAAAATTTGTTGGTGTAGATTTTTTTTCATTATTTGACCTGTAGACTTATTTTGAAACATCATTAATTCAATATACCTGACATCGTGAGGTTATTTTGGAACTATCTCAGCTGAGCAACCATGTAGTCATCAACTGTGCTGTGAGTTTTAGCTGTATGCAGTCTGCTACCCTCTGGTCTCCTGCACTGAAACACATATGTACAAAATTTCAGGTAGAGCTTGAGGCAACTATTTGGCTAGCTAACTGGACACACAAGAGGTAGGCCTAAATTGTAATTTCATCTAGTTTATCATTTGGTGTATTTCCTTGTATGTACGAATGTGTAGGGATGTATTCAGGTGTGGATGACAGATTTTATGGCTTATTCGAAGCAGCAGTATTACGGTTTATTATTTTGAGCTATCGTTATTTGTACTTAGGCTAGCTAGTTAGGTAATCGGGGGTTGTTGAGAGCAGAGCCAAGCAAACAAAGACGTTACTAAACTAAAAATCTCACCGGGAGCAGGTAGAAGATGGAATGGCTGCCTTTCTGGGACCGGACCACCACCACGACTACGGTGGTCTCTACTTTCTGCAGGAAGGTGACCAAACTATTAAGTGGGTCTAAAGTGATCAGACCAACAGACAGTAGGCAATGTTGCCTCTGACCCATGCCGGATCTTGTGGAATTTTTGCAGCTGCATGTACACATGAATACGCACGCTAGGAAAGTGAAATAGCAGAGTAGAAATTTTTCAATTTCAGTGATTCAAGCTGTAACTAGGCTAGTATTTTTCTGTTACATTTTATTTAAATTTGACAAATCATACACTAAAGTGACAGGCTTAACATTTAACATTACTTAACATTTAGTTGGAGCTGCTATAAGGCTTTTGATATTTTGCTTTTGGGCTGCACTCACTCATCATAGTGTATGCTAAAGCGTTATTGTGGCGCACCAGAGCCAATGATATACCGGGGACACATGGATGGTTTTGCTGTCCATGTTCTCAGCACTTAAAAGACTTGATCTGTTGGCCAATCTTCCTGAAATTTGGTGTGCTCCTACTATTTTAACTTTCAAGTAACATTAAAATTATTCTCTCTAACTATATTCATGGATGCACTAAAAGGGAAACATCCCGCTGTCTCAGTCAAGAGTAAAAGACATGTTCCAGAGTAAAAGGTAAATTGATGAATTGATCTACAGTATAGTTGTGACTACCAGAAGGAAAAGGTAGTCCAACGCTGTGGATGTTTCCAGTTACTATTTAGCTCTGGTCTCTCTGAAGTCTGGAAAGAGAGGCCTGTTTGCCTTGTCACCACGCCACAAAGGGAAGACCTAGCATCTTTGCTTTTTCACCTGGCATTAATTCTGTGCTCCCTCTTCTTTCAGCTCCACTCTCAATGTATCTGGTGTGAACTGTGGAGATTGTGAGAAAGATGGCGCTTTCCACCAGTATGCCCATGAGGCTACCTCACCTCGCATCTGTGACACATCAGGTTACTGGACACCAGAAGAAGCCATTGGTCAGTCAAAGTCAAACTAATGCTCTATGTGTGTGTGTGTGTGTGTGTGTGTGTGTGTGTTCACTTTTACATCAAGGTGATGTAACACTTTTTTTTTTTTTTTACTTAATTCAAGTGTAGATTCCATAGAGTCCCACACTGCATCTGGGCCTTGTTAATACCTGCTGGTCTTTGTGTATTTGCTATTCTTCCTGCTTTCCTCCTGTCTAAACAGAGAAAAAGAAACTCACAAAGTAGGCCAACTATTTACATTTTTCTCATTTTGGAATTTATTCAAATGCACACTAGCCAAGAAGAACTCAAAACTTGGTGGTAGCGGGCTGGCAAACGGCTTTTTTCACTCATCGTTCCTCCTTAAATCTATACTTGAATAGGAGCAGTCCTTCGCCCGCCACATTCCACGCTGTCAATACAGATTTTGCCTCGGTTTCAGGTTCAAGTTTGTGTCCATTGTGTTGAATCCTACTTCTGTCTCATTTTCCATTAATCAGATGATCCCATGTACCCCACCTCTGTCACTCACTCTCCACCAGACAAGCACACACACACACGGCGCGCGTACACACGTCTTCCGTGTTAATTTCAGGTGCGTGCAAGGCTAACGGCTCCTGGAAGAGGAAAAAGCAGAAAATCATTAAATGATAATTGCCCCCAGCTACAGACTCTCACTCTCTCTCCCTCCTTCTCTCAATTGTTTTAGCCAAAGTGAGGACAAGAGTTACTTGGCAGCACGTTAACTCTGGGTAATGTTGGGCGCTGTTCAAACACTGAAGCTCTGTCATATACAACAAGAGAAAAAAAAGAAATGTATCCTGTAGCAGTATACTTTGAAACTTTATGCTTCATGTAAGCAGATGGTCCTTGTTATTAAAATCATCATTTCTGGAGAAGCCCGGTCTTTTCTGACATGACGTGTAGCGGAGGGGGGAGGGGTGCAAGAGAAAGACAGAAAACAGAAAGAACGAAAGCAAGAAAGAGGGACAAAACACAGTAACCACTCACCATCTCTCTCCGTGGAAACTCTACCCAAATATGTGGAAATCCTCCGCTGGAATTTATGCTTTGAAAACAAGCGGCGAGGAGGAACAGGGGGGATTACAGCTCCCTCTCTTTCGCTGCGGGACCATAATGATGATAAAGAGTCAATTACAGTCTTACTCTAAACAGTGGGATCCACAGAGCCGAGGAGACAGCCAGTCTGCTGGCTTCCCTGGCTCCCTTTTCACTCTTTCCCACTTCTAAAGGCGATGATGCGCGGGGTCACTCTTTCAGCCAATGGAGATGGGCAATATTGCCTTTAGCAGGGCAAGGGAATTGGGAAATTGGACAAATTCAATGTGGATATCATAATTGGCGATGCAAAACATAAGTATAATGGCAAAGCACTGTGGGCCGTAATTGTTGGCAAAATTGCCCATTTACAAGGCCTCAAAATGTTGCCTGTGCGCCACGGTCTCGACCGGTTTGGATCAGTTTTCAGGCTTAGGGAACGGACCCAATGGTTTCAGGGCACTGCGCTCCTGCTGAGGGGAGTCCAATTGGTTAATGCGCTACCATAAGCGTTAAGTGGATTAGTACTACAAATTGTCAACATGTAAAATGGACTTTTAAAGGTGCAGTGTGCAGCATTTTGAAACACCAATATATCATAGTCAAAATAATTGTGATACCTTGGCAAAATTACTGTAAATAAATGAGGCCACAGTCGAGATGATTGGTAGCCTCTACCTCATATATTGTTAGTGCTGGTGTTTCTCAAAATTAAGACCACATTTCCAATAAACCCCTTTCTTTCCTGAAAGGATGGAGACATACCTAACAAAAGAAAGCCTCAGCTCCATTTGGAGGAGAAACAGCACCCTCTTCCTGTTTTGTGTCGTAAAGGCAACGGATTTCCAGCCCTGTGGTGGGTGGAGGCTGCCAGCCTTCTCCATGGTGGTCTTGTTTGTTCATGGTATTTATACAGGGTTCCTGCGGATCTTCAAAATGTCTTAAAAGGCATTAAATTCACTAAACTAAAATTAAGGACTTAATTGGTATTTAAATGTCTTGATTCGGTCTTTCAGAAGTCTTAAAAATGCTACAGACGTGAAAAGCAGGAGTTTAGGAAGTAATTTTTATGACATTGCTTTGTAAAATCTCAGAACATAATTGGTAGTTAATAGATTTTTGATAATTTACAGAACGCCTCTCGTATTAATGTCACTCAGACCATGACAGAGGAACCATCGAAACTCATATTGTTAGTGGCCGGGAGGCTCAGAGTAGCAGATCCACTATCCGCTAGCTAGCTACTGCTAACACTAACCTAACCACTGCTTTAAATCAAAGATTCTAGAGAGCAGATAGCAGGGGGAAGAGCAAATTTAACAAAGCTCTTTTTAAAATTTTTGTTATTGTAAAATTGGTCTTAAATTTCAGTGGCATTAAAAAGGTCTTCTAAAAGTATTCAAGTATTAACCTTGTTATACTGATTTCTCTAAATTAATGTGCTAATAATTTATTGATGTTACAATGCCACATATAACTTATGCTCTGCTTTAAAAATTTTTTTAACATTAATACATACATAAAAACAAATGTTGGAAACTGTTGCTGATTTAATAAAATAACCTATAGCCAGAGAGAGAGGGGAGCTGAAAGTCAGAGGGATAAGCTACCCATATTCCCCCAAGAGTCATTGACCACATCGGATTCACAGATTAATGTGAGAATGGCCACAGACACACACACACACACACACACACACACACACACACACACACACACACCTGGTCTTGGTTGTGAGCTTCCATCCTCTCTCTTTGTTGTGTCCGAACGGTCGAGGTCAACAGCTTCCCACATGTGGAAACATTCACACAAACATACAAGGTGCGAAGGGCAGACGGGTGGTGCTTCAAGATCATGCCATGCCGTGTGTGTGTGTGTGTGTGTGTGTGTGTGTGTGTGTGTGTGTATTAATGTGCAAGAGAGAGAAACGGACAAGGTTTGAATTCTCTCTTCTCTAAGGCTCGTGTTCCTGTCACTCTTTCTATTTTTTTCTCCCTGCCTTCCTATCATCTCTTACTGTCTCTTCCAGCACAAGTAGAAAGATTGAGTACCACTTGGCTGCAGTCAGTGTGGTTTACATGTTCTTGCAGGGCATCTTTACCAGTACTAATTGTTACTACTCTTATGATCAGGAGGCAGGATGATTTGTTGTACAGAACCTTGTGGCCTCTGCTGCCCAACTTCTTTACCACATGCCTGAACGATTGTTTTTCCCAGTTTGACAAAGTTTACTGTCAACCACTGGAACAGCTGGGAGTCAATGCTCATTACCTTAGCTAGTTCAAACAAGTGGTGTCATGGCCACAATCTCATTTCGCCAACCCTTAAAGAAAGGCTTAATCCAAGAAACTATATATTTTTTTAATCATTTACTCACCCTGAGTTGTCTTAAATGTGCAATGAAAAATAGATGTAATTACATGCCTGATGCTGAACGAAGGTTGCAAAAACTGCAGCTGTTAGCTTCTGTTAGCATGGAGTTGATCAGTGACATTGACAAACAGCAGCAAAAAGGATATGAAAACATCTGTTTGTAATTCTCAAACTCTTCATGCATCGTAATCCAAGTACTGAGCCTCCATTTGTATGTTCAGCACACCCCAAACCAATGTACTTTTGCTAAAACATTGCGAAACAAACCATTTCCGGAAAATGCACGATGCACGAACACCTGTGCGTGACTGGCCTGCATGTTCATGGAACCGAAGAACCAAACCAAATTGCAATTTGGTGCAGCAAAGCATGACTGTTGTTATACCTGATTAACTCATTCATTTCAAGATTTTATTATCGCTGCTTTTCTGCAGTCAGTTATTTCTGAGTAACTGACTGTTGTCAAGGCCGCTGTCAAGCTGCAACATTATCACCTCTACACAGAAAGAAGTGAGTTCAGTGGCTGACAGGGACACCCAGTGTCAAAGGACGGTACAACCATTAACCTCTGTTAACTATATTTCTGGGCTCCAACCACCCAGACAGGAAGAGGTGGAGTGATCCAGGTGGCACCACTGGGTTTCTGTCTCGCCTCGATAGCTGTCTGCCTGTTGTACGCACCACCCACCCTCGAATGTTTTTTTTAAAATTGTGGTTTCTTTGCTTTTACTACTGACATTGGTATGGAGGCAGCTTTACAGGCGTGTAATAAGCGAGATAATGCACTCCAAGGCGGTCTTCTATTGAAAAATAATGACAGGAAGGACGGGTCCTCCCCTCCACGTCGGTTGTTATTTTTCAAGAGAAAACTGCCTCAGAGTGGATTATCCCTTCCTTATCATGCACATGCTCTATCATGATGAGTACATTATTCTAGAGGATGAAGATCTTTCAGTATTATTCAGAATCAAGTTAATTAATTGTCCTTGTGTACTATACTAGTCCTACTAGTTGTATTTTCCTGAAAAGTAGTGGCAGATCCAAATTATATTACATTACACCATTGCTAATCAGTGACATAAAAAGTGAATTAGAGAATTTTAGTTTCGGCCGATGAAATGAATGAGTTCTGGAGATACACCTTTGTCGACAGTATGGCAGCAGTGACCCACGCTAACGTTAGAAGTGCAGCCAGGTGAACTCAATCATTTCAATCTGCTGCGCTACTGCCGGGCTGATTTTGGAAAAGGTAAACATTGCCATGTGTTTCTGAGTTCGGCACGACATCTGAGCTAGGCCTTACTCACTTGTTGGCTACACCGACGCTTCAGTCAGTGTAGGGACTGAAGTCTGACTCTGTGCACTGACTGATACAAGCTGTGTCCAAATGCAGGCGCTGCCTCCTTCGAAAGACGCAATCTATGAGGGGGTAGTCTTTGGAGAACTAAAAGCTAGATGTTCTAGCTATCTAATAGTTGCTAATTGGGACGGTCCACTGAGCAGTGTCCAGCATCATCAGGGGTTCCCTCTAAAGTTTCCTCGTGAGAGGAACCAGTTGTGTTCATTACTCATTAAAAGATACTCCTCAGCAAAATATGTTGACTTGGATGTAACCGAAACTGCAAACCTTTTAATCCTCATTTTAACTCCTCATTTTATTTTTTTGAGTCCTTTTCATAATATTTTATTATGCTAGTTAACTCTGGCTAATGAAAATGTAAGATGAGGTTACACTGTAACTTTCCAAAGTGACAGCTGCCTGGAATGAGTTTTGGGATACGAAGAACCGCACAGGATACACCGGTTGTGTCGCCTGCTGAATTCTGCTAAAAGAAGGCTGCACATCTGCTTCACATGTGGAGGACACTTTGGATTGGGACAGACTTGTTGTGCCACTGTGACATATGCAGTCTTGAAATATCACCTTCAAAAGAGACAGCTCCTGAATTGGGACACTGACAACATTCATATTGACATTGTTCTCCATGAGGCATGCGATTAAAACTTCATTTGTCAAATACTTCATCTTTGACATCTTGGGGTGAGTAAGGCGGCTGTTATACTTGCACTTCCATGAAGGTTTGCCACAGTCCGCGTGACGTAAATTTTGTCACCGTCTGACGTCAGTAGATGTACCCTCCTGTACACTTGCCACTGTGCATGCTCCAGGAGGGCCGCTTGTACCCACATGTCATTTCTGAAGAATAGAGACAATCAAATGTGTGCAAATTCATGGAGACAAATTGCCCACGTAATAGGAAGAGACGTGGAGGCGTGCAGGTAAAAGTGAAAGTATCTGTGAGGCGGATTTGTCAAAGCTACTCAAACTTCATTAAACACTCAGTAAGAAATGGGATCCCTTAATTTAACAGGACCCTTCTGTGCGTGGATGAAAGGAAAACTAAGGACATTAAGGTTTTGTGTTTCATTGTGGTACAGGGACACCCTTCTTGTGGAGCGCATCCCCTTGTGACGGCCAAATTCTAGTATAAACAGAGCCGCGTGTGCATCCGCTGTCCGCGAGCTCGTCTGCAGCCGTCCGTGTGCACGCCCGTTTTGAAGTACATCAGCCCCTTAAATGATACAAAATGTAATGGTTTTAGGTGAAGTACTCCTTTAAGCTGCTGGCATCCCTGTTTCCTGAAGACTGTTGGCTGCCTAGTTTAAACAACTAATCATTCCTAATTTAAAATACAATCAGCAACTAGTTCACCCTGTTCTCCTCCTGTGTGTGTGTATGTGGGTTCAGGCCTACCAGGTAGGGGCAGGAGCAGTCCCGCGATTCCAGTCGGCAGACTTACATGAATCTGTGTGTGTGTGTGTGTGTGTGTTTCTTTTTGTCCCCAGGCCCGCCTGATGTGGAACAACCCTGTGATCCCAGTCTCCAGGCATGGAGTCCTGAGCTCAGCCTGTATGACACCAATGTGACGTCGCCATGCCCCGACACGGAGGGCTGCACCCTCACCCTGAGGTTCCTCCACCCTGTCGTCCCGCACGCACTCACCCTCTGGGTCACCTACATCTCCACCGGTGAGGATGTCAAGTCCAAAGCATTGCAAGGTTGAAGGGGTCTGGAACATTCGCAAGCTGCCAGCGCTTCACTTTTGGCATCTGGTGGAACTTAATTTTGTTGCCAGGCAATATTAGCAAAAACAAACTGAGTGAGTTTGTTGCTTTAAGCAAGTCATTTGGTCTCATATTCAGTCTGAAATTCTTGAGTTATGATGGGTGTTTTTTGCAGTGATCTATTATGGCCCAGTGATTTTAACAGTTTTCAGATAGACAGCTCTTGATGGGAAGCCTTCACCTAACATGGCCCTATTTATATGAACCATGGATATACAGTATACAATATGAGAACCACCTGCTCTATCCATGAAACAGATTGACCAGGTCAATTAAGGTGAAAGCTATAAAACCTAGTGATTTCTATAATTAATTCTCCTTTGTAAAGGGGAGCAGACAGGCTTAAGAAGGATATGAGATAAATGAGACATGAATTACGCAAAAGGGAGTAGACATTAATATTAGGAAAGGTTTTTTTAATATTTCACAAATGCATGAGCTAACATTTTAAATGTGCATAATACATCTACTAAGAAGTATATAGAGCACTGATTCACACTCTTTTCTTTGTAGACTGGATAGAGCCTCTTATGGAAAATCTTCCTCTTCTTACAAGTGAATCAACAGACTTAAGTCAATACATGTCGATGCCTAATTTGTATTCCTCCATCTGTACTTCCCTCTCTCAGACAACCCAGTCATAGCCAACATAGAACTGATAATGGAGAAGGGCGGGATCATCAACCTGGGACCCCAGCACGTCTTCTGCGACATGCCGCTCACGCTGCGCCTTGACACCCACAACGCCGCCGTCTCAGCCATCAAACTTTGCACCTTCGACGAGAAGATGGAGATCGACGCCGCCATGCTGTCCTCAGGCCCCGGCAGCCCTCTCTGCGCCGCCTGCCAACTTCTGCTTTACCGGGTTCACCGGAAGCCGCCCTTCACCGACAAATCCAACCGGGAACTGTCGCTGCCACCGCAGACCCAGCTGACCTTCACTGACAGGTATGATCTGAGAGGAGCAGCCGGGACGTAGTCCTGTCGAGTGTTTTTTTTTTTTTTCTCCCAGAGAATCAGTCAGAATCACTTTTATGAAATTATGTTTTCAGTGAAACAAGGGTGAAAATTCTAGCTTTCCAAGTTTGAACTGTTTGAAGAATTTTCTTGAAAAAGGTGACAAAATCCTAAAATAAGAGAGATCACTCCACTAGTGCCAAAATAATGTCGTAGGAAGTTCTTCAACAAGTAATTGATTTGCATTGGGAATTGCAGTTATGTCATCCCAGTGGCAGATACATTTTTTTTATAAAATAGAAAAATGTTAAATCAATTTATGATTTGAAATGAAAACAAAAGCCATCAGGAACACCTGCTGTTTACATGAATTATACTAATGGTGATTCCAGAGGTGATCCCCTATTGATTCCACTATTAAACGCACTTAAATCATGTGGTGGAAATGAACTTTAGATGAGGGAAGGGAGACAGTGCAATGAAGAATTTTTGCATTTGGAGTCAATGCAGAAATGGATTGTGCAAAAGGGGATGCAGCCCTGAACCCAGATGCTTTCCAAAAAGAAAAGAAAACTGGAGAGAGTGACCTGGTCGGCCGCGTCCAGTGGCTCACTGGTGTCTTAAGCCTCGCATCTGTCGGCTTCGTTTCTCTGTTGTCTCCGCTGTGTTGTTTTTCCCGCTCCTCGTCTGTACGCATGACCTTTGTGAGCGCCAATGTCAGTGTTTAGGGACTGTCACTCACTCTACAGTAACAGAAGCCAAAGGGCATCGTGGGACACAGAGTCAAATCTAACTGACAGTTATGCAGTAGTGCTTTAATGTAAAAATACACTGGATTTATCATCCTGTTTTTAATAGAAAGAAACAACTGACAAATGACATATTGAGAGCTAATGAGTTCTACTGTTGTCAATGTGCAGACTTGACAGATGTTGCAGGCCTTATATTCCATTAGTTGCAAGGATTTTTATCAGTCAACACTTGAAGCTCTCCAACACCACCAGATGGGTCTGTGCAGCCACACTGGTTCTATATTAACTTGCTGTGTGCACGTGTTTTATATCTGTTTGCACAAATTGAGCACACATTTTATAAGTCATGTGCATGAGTTAGTACTTTTGTTTGCCACAAAATAAATTTTTTCGCCAAAACTTGACCACTCCATACATATAGATGGTCTTACTATATTAATTAACAATAATCCTTTTTATAGAAACAAAGGGCAAGGGTGAGTTTACTTCAACGACTTAAAATCTAATAGGTGAGTATTCTTACTACATCAACCCAAAATGCTGAAAGACGCTTTCTTTTCAATTATGGAGCAAGGAAAAGTCAAACCCTGCAGGTTGTTACCCAGCAGGCACGATGTGAATTGACAGGTGTGTAGTTTCAGTGTCTGAGTCACCCTGAAATACCCTCAGGCAAGTTCCTCCGTCAGGCCTTCTCTCAGGTGTAGATGAATATTTATAACTTGGATGCTGCGCCAGCAACTAGGTGCACGGGGGTTGCACACACACACATACAAACACACACACACACACACACACACACACACACAAGCTTGACTCGTTGGACGTCAGTGGCTCTGAGGAAAATAAGACTCAGGATCGCGGTGTTATTTATGGCTGTTATCGAGTTCAAACTCCACAGTCTACCTTTGTGTGTGTGAGTGTGCGTGCGTATGTCTATATATGCCCGTGCTTGTGTGTGTGTGTATATCCATAGATCTGTTAATCCACAGTTATCCGTCACTCACAAGTGTTTGTGTCTGGTTCTGTTTGAAAAGCTCAGAACCCAAATGTTTTCAGCATGGCGCTGCCGAGCTGCGGCTACTGATCCAAATCTGTTTCAACAACCATATACTCAATCAAAAAGCTTTCTGAAGTTTCAGGGCTAAGTTGAACCAGTTTGTATCCTGTCCTGTATTGTGGAAAAGGGTGTCCAAGTGATTACCGGAATCCACAAGTAAAGCCACAAGCCAGTTTTTTTTTTTTATCTCTCCAAATAGCAACCCTCCCTAAAATTACTTCAAATCATTCTAGTGTTTTTTTGATATAACTTATGCACAAACGCTGATAAGATTTTGCCAGCATATGACAGTTGTTTCACATGATTAGAGGCTATTTGTTATTGATTTCAAATGTTGTGGCACGCTGAGAAGCTGTTGCTGTTTTACAGAGCAGGGCGGATGTTAGGTGGACACAACTTCAAAAACAGTTTATTTTTCAGGGAACACGTCTCGTAAGTTACACAAGCTGTGTCTAAGTGCAAAAAGATGTAAGAACCGGTGGGAATTGAGTTATGTGGGGCTGAGGAGGGCAGAGAGGGGTTGATGTGAGGAGAGGAGAAGAGAAGAGAGAGAGCGCTTGAGAGCAAAGAGCTTGGAGGCGAAGGGAGAAGGAGACCGGGAAGGGGGGATAACGAAGAGAAGAGAAGATGAAAGAGAAGAATTGGAAAAGGTATAGACAAGGACAGAGACACGAGAGA
>OMKZ01051150.1:0-15573 GCA_900302535.1 Neoniphon sammara | reverse complement strand
CTTCCATGTTTTAAGCGGTAGTGCTTGAATAGTTGAGCCCTCTTTTCAGAAGAAAACAAGCAGTACTTACACTTCCAATGCATAGCTAGGTTTCTGTCTTCAGAAATCAAAACCTACAAAAGAAACAAAACTAATCAGTTAAACTGTTACATAATAAGCACGCTGCGTTTACTGAAAACTCAAGTTGTCTCCAAATGTACACTTTCCTTAGAGTTTTGCATCGCGTAACGTTACGTGAAGGGCTGGTTAACTTTAGCTTTCACATGCTAACGTTAATCTTTACATTAACGTTAGACTGGGGCAAAGGAGGAAAATCGTTAATCTTTACATTAAAGTTAGCTCACGTTTGATTTAAATGCGGCATTGTTGGGAGTTGCAGCAACAACAACAAAACGCCACTAAATAAACTTCATAATTTCGGCTAGAGAGTCCCAGACATGGCTAAATCAAAAACATAAAGTTCACCTCCAAAGTTGGACTAACGAATAAATTATATGACAAAAATACTGACAATACGTTTGCTACGTATAAAACCAGTTAAACTTACCGTCACATTATGCAGCAATATGTCTCTTCCATAGATATATTAAGAGAACCGGTCTCTTCCCGCTTGTTGTTTGACCGCCTCATTCAAAGCATGGCGTCAGTGGGCAACTGCGCATGTGTATTCAACGAGAGATTCCGAATGCTGCCGAAAGCTGCCGAGTTTCTCCGGGTTTTGCAGACGCTTCTTGCTCACTCATATTTCAAAGTAAGGGTAACTTGCTGCTGACAAGTTTGTTTACTTGCCTCAGTAGAAAGTTATCTTCACTAAGTTTAAGTGAGGAGACTCAACAGAGTAAGCTGAAATGAGTTAAGGTCACTTTTTGTTTTAAGTAAGATATACAATTACATTTTACAGTGTAGGTGTGTACCTGACAAAATAAAGTTTGTTTGATATTGGTTATTGGATATTCATTTTTCTGGGTGCAGTAATTTGTGCAGCAAACATAAACACACATTAATGAATCTGTGATTACTGGAAGAGGAAGCATAATGTGCAACCACTTTTGAATATTTGAGAACGAGTTTTTCTTGTGCAACCTTCAGTTCATGTGGGGGAATGTGTTCAAACAGGAGAAAAATAGCTTCTCAAATCCTGAAATCAGTGGCTGAAAATTGTTCTTCCTCTCACAGTAATCACACATATATCCAACCAATGTGTTTTTCCTTGTTTGTTTACAAGTTACTGAAGGGGAAAAACAAGTATCAACTGCATAATCAATATCAAGCTAGCTTCACTTTGGTGTTTATTTGTTAGGTGCACGTAGCCTTTAGCATTAGCGCTAGCTTGTGCTGCAGGTGGAGGTGAACTGAGGCTTACCCCCAACACATAATTGTGTTGCTTGATGAAATATTGAGGCTACTGTCAGTGGAGAAATTGGTATCCCTGCTTTTTTTTTTTTACGATGGATTTCTCTCTGTGTGACTGTTGGTGAGTGCAGAAAGGGGCCCTTGGTCTTTGATTGGAGTGACCAAAGCCCAATGTTTAGCCTTCTTTTGATGTTTGACATATCTGATGTTTTTTTTTTCCCTGTCAAACTCCATTGTAGCTGCACTGGAAATATATTGACATGGTGTCGTTTTGCCTACATCTGGCAAGTTAGTTCCATGGGACAAAGAGCAACACTCAACCAGTCAGCAACATTCAAGACCCAGGAATGCAAGGTACATCACAAATAGTTGTTTCTATCAAGTCGACTTTTTCTTATCTTGCTGCTCCTGATGTCAACAGACAATAAGAATTAAAGGATAATTCCAGTTATTTTCAGCCCGTACCTGATTTTTCCAGTTTTTGCCATCATGCTGATCAATTAATGTCAAAGTGTCTGTCTAGCTTTGCATACCTGCTTTCCAACTCAGTCCAACACAAACTAACCTAAAAAGCAGTTAAAACATATTCATTCAAGACAATAACCAGACCTGGTGCTACAAGGCCAGAAGACATTAAAATAATTTTTAAAAAGATCTACCGAATGACAGATAAACACTCCACAACATTGCTGAGACCAGACATAATTCAAATATGTTGCTAAAACAAAAAATGTACATGGACTTTTATTGGTAGAGGAAAAAATACATTCAAGTTTCTGTGCTGAGCTGTCCGAGCCTTTTTCCAGGAACGCTGGCGGAAGTAGCGTGTGTGTGAACCATCTCCCGTCCTTCTCGTCTCCGCCTTGGATTAACCTTTATGTTTGGTTTGTGATTTAAGTGCTAAAATGGACAAGGCAGCTGCAAAGAAACAAAAAGGCGTTGCAAAGAAAGCTTTGAGGGTGAAAAAAAAAAAAGGTGTGAGGTATTCTGAGGCTGTCAGGGTAGGAGTTTAGCAGTTGCCTTGAATGGGCAATTGCTAACTGCAGGAGGAAGACTGTTGAGCAGAGGTGCATTTTGCACTGCCAAGCTGAAGGGTGCGGAAGATGGAAGATGCCAGGTGACTTAGCATTTAGCCGAGGATGAGAGCATGAGAATATCTGATGCAAGCACTCTGTTCGAGATGAAGGTCCACAGCATCATCCCAGAGACAATCACAGAGCCCTGACTGACATTTTGAAAGGAAGGCGAAGCTCTACTCGAAATTTTGGCCTTCCTGGCTGCCAAACCATCCCTGAACTCTGAAATAAAACCATCCCTGCATGAGGACTGGTTGAGCTGAGTAAACAGCTGCTCAGAGATGATAGCAGAGCTACACTCTAGCTGCCCACTGGCACAGGTTAAACCTAGTTTGGATGACGATCTAGTTAAAGCTGCATGTGAATTTCATCATTTGTATTTTTAAATGTATCTAGTAATGAATAATTAATCACAGAACTAGTTGATAAGGTGTACATAAAAATTCCAAGCAATGAAATCATCAAATCAAAATCCTGCTTCATTGTCACACAACACTTGAGTTAATAGTCCATTTGATACTCTTGGCAGTGCTGACAGACTTCTCTGTTTACTCTGCTGGCTGCTGATCTTCTGCCACATTCAGTGAAGTTCATCACTTACAGCAAACTAACTAACATCAGAGCAGTTGTCATCAATATCTTATCTAGCAACAAGTTATGCAGTCTTGATGGATACAGCACATATGCATGGCCAGCGGCATGATCCATCACAAACGATGCACCAAAATTATATCTAAAGGGGCATAATGGAGCCTTTAGACTAAACTGACAAAAAACATGGACCAAGTACAAAATCTGAAGGTTGAGTTTACATTGTTCTCATCATGATGTGTTTATTCCACACTTTTGTCATATGAGTCGAAACAGTCCTTACTTCAGTCAGTCCTCAATTTTACACAGTGCACCTTTTAAATATTTTGGTTGAGCTAAATAAATGTTAACTTAGGTTAAGGTTAGTCAACTAAAGCAATTTGATTAAAGTTATGATAAAGTTTTCTTCATGGTTAAATAAGGTTTAGGGTTAACTTTATTCATGCCTGAACACCCGGGTTGCCATAGTGATTTATATTTCATTGTCAAACCATTGTCTGTGTTTTGCTGTGTGACCTCACCTTTGAGCACTTTACTTGAGAACAGATTGGCAACTTTTTTATCAGAGGTGATCAGCGTGATGGCAAAAACTAGGGAGGTAAAGCCCAAGTTGAAAATACCCTTAATAATTTTGTAATGTTAACAGATATGAAAGGAGACTGGTAGCATTCTGAGTGAATCAGCTATGATGCACAAAGACACAAATGGCCTGTGTGTATCATGAATTGTCATATGGTATTAAAACGGTTACATCAAGTGCTTATTATCCCCGGCTTGTATGAATTTAACTTCAGCAAGGTGGGAAGAGAAGATCGTGCCAGCAGTGTATATGATTTTGGAGTGACTTAATTGACTGAAATTAAAGCTTCCATTAGAAACTCAAATTAAGGGGTTGCTAAGCAACATCAGTCCCAAAATCCATTTCTTCAATTACTCTGCTAACGTTAATCCCTTCCTTCATTGTGGCACTGGGATTATTAATGCAAATTTCAAATGAGAAATGTATTCAAAATATAGTGAAGTCATCTGAAGAAATAACTTCATGCAGAGATGATGTCCCAATTATTTTTCACCACATGAATGTTCAAAAACCTATAAGCTCTTTCATCCACAGTTTTTTTTTTCTTCTTCTGGCTCAGTCGCTGCATTTTTTCAAACAATGTTTCAGCTGAACAAAACACTGTCAACAGTGTTTTCAGATCTAAGACGTCTGGACTTGATCTTTTATTTCCTTAATCAACAATAGACAAGCTCGTCTTCAGTTCTGTTTTGATTCTGTCTCAGACTCTTTATCTCTCTTTCTCTGTCCTCTGTCATAGGCAATAGTGAGAGAGGAAGAGAGTCTGTAACCATGTTTCCATCAACCCTTTTTTGTGCGTATTTTAGCACTGTGAGTGAAAACTGTGATGGAATAAAAGTGATGGAATAAAATCCCAAAAATACAGCTTTAAGTTTATAGACTCACTTAAGGTGGATGAACTTTTTATTTATAAAAAGAAATGCAATCATTTGTGATGGAAATGATTTGCAGAATAAAAACAGGACATCTTTGATCACATGATTGCTCTTTGACCTCTAATCTGAGACAGACAGAGCTGCTGTCAGGGTGGATGGTGGTAACATTAACAGGTACATGTGGACAGATGATGAAATCAAGATATTGCTTTGTCTCATGTATGTAAAGAACTGAATGGCGATATTAGATGAGAAACAGCAGCGCAGTGCAACTGTAATAACTGTTGACAGATTCTGTCTGACTTTGCAAAACTAGACACATGAGTGTAGCTACCAAACTGGTTGCCCATAGCAATGGACAGGTGATTACTGACATAGTAGGATACATCATTGGTACCTGTGGGAACCTACATTTTAGTTGCTTAAACAGATGTTATGGAAATGCATCTTAATTAGTTAGATTTTTTTTTTTTTTTTTGCGACATTTAAAGGAATACCCTTTTTCCGACTTACCCAGACTGAGACAAGATGTTCAATACCATTTTCACCTCTGTACGTCCACTGGTTCGGTTCCTGTGTGTAGCATTTCATGCTAGCTTAGAATAAAGACTTAAAGTCAGCTTCAGCAACTCTGAAGCTGTCTTATCATGTGTGTTGCATGGTAATGGAGAACATGTCTTGGATTGTTTTTTTTTTAGATGGTAGGAACTGTAACCAATGAATACTTATGTTCAGCAGTTATAGTTCCTACCATCTATAGTGTCTACCATCTAACTTCTCCTAAAACAACTCTCATTTTTTTTCTTTTTTTCTTTTTTTTTTAATTCCAAGACGTGTATTTCAGATGCACCTGATACATTGTGTAAATAAGACAGCTTCAGAGTAGCTGTAAGGTTTATTTTTTTCAATTTGATGGAGCTAGGCTAATGACTCCTGTAGACTTCAAGTCTTTATGCTAAGCTAACATGAAATTCTACCCATAGGAACTGAACCAGTGGACGTACAGAGGTGAAAATGGTATCGAACATCTTGTCTCACTCTGGGTAAGTCGGAAAGAGGGTATTTTGCCCAAAATGTTGGAGTATTCCTTTAATGATTCTCTTGCAGTTATTTCAAATGTTGTATGGAAATGCAGTGACAGTTTGAGGTAGACTGCCGAAACATTTAACCAGCTAAAGTTAATTTGAAAGTGGACTAAAACTAATAGCATACTGTAATGATCTTACAATGATTCAGCCCTTCTCTTTACTAGTTCACTTCCACCAGTGGGCTCAGTGAAATGTTAAAATACAGTGTGCAGTGAATTTTAATATTGAGACCTCAAAGCACACCTGCTACCTTCCTCACAATGTGAAAATCATTGAGCGTGCCCCTGTCAATCTACAGTCTTTTGGTCTTTTCATCATGCCTGGCAATGTACAAGGTTATTTATTTTGACAACATTTTAAAAGTGTCGCGGTATAACCTGGCAAGGTCACCCGCTCTCGGGCGGTAAGAGAAAGAGACGTCTCAAAGGAGAGTAGATAGGATTACCACTGGTTACAGCTCACTTGGCTTTGCTCAGCTTTTTCTTTCAGTCAGACTGAACTGGCAAAACGGACCTCATATCAGTGTTGTCTATGGCTTTTTTAAGTCTCGTTCCACTTCAGTGTTGTGAATCAAAACAATCTCATAATTCACCTTACCCTGCTTGATTAACACCTAATCCAAGCAAACTGAATATACGGTGACAAAGAGAGAGACTGAGAGAAACAGAGTAGACCAAAACACTAATGCCACACTGTTATGATGTTCACCGCTTCTCTCTTGCTTGATTGATGGTATTTTCCATAATCCCCTGTTTGTTGTCATAGAGACGCATCATTCCCTTCAACCTGAAAAGCAGCTGTTGGGAGTTTTTTTTTCCCCCCTTCTTCTTCCTTCCCCATTTTCCTTTGATTTAATGAGTGAAGGCAACTCTCGAAAATGCCGTAGAAGTAAACAATCCTCGCAATTACATTACTTGAGAGAGGGAGATATTTCAGGCGGAAAAGTACTGATGTCTTTTTCAATTTAAATGGCTCGCTTTGGATAGATGGAGGAAAATAAATAAATAAAAGGAATTGATTTAAAAAAAGAAAAAAAAAAAATCTCACAACTCACAAGACCAGAGCACAATTTTCCCAGACCACCTGAGTCTGCTGTGGTTTCAAAGAAAGGCATGGGCGCAGCAACAAGCAAGTAAGTGATCATGCCTTTGATTTTGGTAGCAGTGCAGATGGCTCATCACCTTGGCTGCAATGCATTTGCTTAAAGTAGACGTCTGGTCTACTTTATGTAAATTTGGGGTGTCCAATATAGAGCTTGAGATGTCTGCCTGAATCCGACAGGACCGCACTGTTCCTACTGGGTCGGTCAGACAGGACAGACATTTTAAGTATAATGACTGGGTCGGGTCAAGTTTCATATTTTATGTTTTTCTTACTTATTTTAATTGAAATTGATCTTGAATGTTGTCTTAAGGCATGGACTGATGAAAGAATTCATTAAAATGGCATGGATTTTACTGATGTAGCCTTACCTTAAATTTGGATTCTTTTTAATCAGGAGAGACATAATATATCTCTATCTATCTATCTATCTATCTATCTATCTATCTATCTATCTATCTATCTATATTATGATAGTTGATGATACGGTGATAGTAAGGTCTTGGTCTAGAAAGTGTTTTGGCGCTTAGACCCTTCAGGGAGATTTTTAATCGAGGGGCATCAGCCCTGAGCAGCAGTATAATAAATCCCCTCATGGAGTCCAGACACTAGTGGTAGTAGTGGCTGATGACTTCTGATGAGACTGATAAGGCCGATGAAGTGATGGAACAGATGAATCTGCGAAGATGAGGCAGCGATGGGGAGGTGGAGGTGTGCGCATAACGGCAGCATGAACGCACTAAAAAGCCAGAGAGAAACCAATTTTGAATGACAGCATTAAGATGATGGGCTAACAGTGGAGGTTTGTCGCCCTGCTATTGGGTGGATGTGAACAGCTGCTCCAGCTGAATTGATGCCAATGAGAGCAGGGGAACTTAGGCGTGAGCATGCGTGAGAGATGTGAATGGATAAAAATGAGGAATATAAATACAGGCCTATGCATATAAAAAATGTTCTTCCATACTGAACTTTTGCTAAAGCTCCATTTCTCCATTTTAATCTGAAGGAGGCAGGTGCTGTGTAGACTACAGTTATGAGTAGTGTAAAGATAAATATCTACAATATAAATGTTGGGTTTTATTGAGGCTCTGGCAGTGATGGCTGAGTTTGGGTTCAAACGGAATTTTCTTCAGATTTGGTTTGGGTCCACTTCAACATTTTGTTCTGGTGGCTTTGTACAGACAAAAATTCCTCAGCCATGGTTGGGTCACTTTCAAAATATTAGGATGGACTGAAGCCGTAGTCCAACATGACAAACCCTGTGAACCAACTGTTATACTAGCTTTTGTAGATCTAAAATGAAATCAGGATCCAACAACTGCAAGCCATTTCTGTTTCTGAACAAGCCACCATGTTTTTCCCGTTTGAAAACTGCAGATAGAAACAAAGGACAGCCCAACTAATAGTGTGTTCGTCCAATCAGGCCCGGGCTTTGGTCCATGGTAGATTAAAGTAACCAACCGTTCTGTGTTCATGCACAACTACTATTTCTCCAGTGTTTGAAACAAATTCCACTGGCATCTCATATTAGGGAAGAATTTGTGTTTACATTTCAAAGAAGGACAGTGCTTGTCATTCATCAATCAGGGCTCCGCCTACTGGCACGCTCATCAAGCTGCCAGTATGGAAAAGCAGCACAATCCTTCATATTCAGTGACGCCCCACTCAAAATGTTCCATAAACGCCTTTACTATACTGTAAATCATAATCAGCTCCCAAACTTATTTTTGTCCTCCTAAATTATTTACACAGCCAAGCACCATCACTGGAGTTCGAGTGAGAAAATGAACAAATAATGTAACGGCTGAGCCAAGTATGTGTGTGTGCGTGCGTGCATGCATACATTTGTGAGTGTGCGTGCCCACAGTATGTAATTAGGTTGCACTGTATGTGCCAATGTTATATGCTATTAAGTGAATGGGGTCATTTAGGTCAGAGTGAATAACTCCTATCCCACAGCTACTGTAATGGAGTTCCCTCCCCTTGATGCACATCTTAAATCCATTAATAAGCTACTCTCATAAGCACTCCAGGTAAAAGACAGGGTGTTGGGACTCAGTTCAGATAGGGGCTAAGAGGACAGGTCAGAAGTAAACCACGCAGGCCTGAGACCTGAGAATCCTGGTTATCTTCTTTGGCTGGCTGAATTTCCCTTTTAGCTGACTAGCAGATGTTTGTTTGCCCAAGCGGGAGACCTTGTGCTGGGATGCAGTTGGCTTCATTATCATCCACAAACCTCATTTTGATTACGCAATGTATTCTGAGTGAAAATAAGGTCAGACGTGCATGATGCATGGTGCGTGGTGCTGTTTCACCAGCCGAAGCGTTCAGATGGAGAGTCATACAAATGCATTTACCAGTGATCATGTACTTGGATCCAAATGGTTTGGATTGTGCCTGTGACTAGCAGTCTTTGCATAATGAGATTTGGAAACATCAAAAAATCTCACTTATAAGGTCCCTTGTCAGGCTTCAGAAAACTTTGAATCAGAGTTTGACATGGGTTGGGTATAATCTCAGCATTACAGAAGTCGTTTCTCCAGTATGTCACGTGTAGTTGAGAAAGTTCTGGAACCCACACAAATATCATCTATAGAGTTATAGAATTTCAGCTATGCTCAGCAGTATAATAGTCGCACTGACATCCTAGAATCAAATGCTTCTTCGAATGGATTACTTTTGAAAAACCTGCCTTGACATTACAATGGCACAGGCAAAGGCAAGACTGAAAATTCTCCAAGTTCAGTGATCATTATCTCGGTTTTCTTTGGCCAGAATTCAATGACAAAGTGAGACTGTAACTTGAAACTTTCTTCCTTTCATCTCCATTCATCGACTTTTTTTTATTATTTTAAAAGTTGGGAATACAGCTTAAATTCAGAGTTTGAAAACCTGCTCTTAAGTATTGTTTCTCTCTCTTGAGGCAGGCTTTTTTTAATACTAGATGTTTTTAGCTAAGGAGTTTATTTGATATATTAGTTTGCCACTCTGTCAGCCTTGAGACAAATGCCCTTTATCTTTGAGAAAATTACTGCCCTTTTTTTGCACATATTAAATATTGGTAGGGAAACTATGGATGGCACTTTCTCAGACTGTAAAGTTATAGTGATACATTTATTTCTCTTAAGCTAAAAGACATAATTGCAATAATGTGAAAATGAAAATGGTAATTTTTTTTTTATTTTTTAGATCAGTTATGGGTGTGTAATCTAACCATGATTACTGTGCTAGAAATGGCATTTAATTCTTCAGCCTTAAATTACCCTGAATGAATGAACGAATGAACGAATGAATGGACATTATTTATGTAATGTATCCATTTTATTAAGTCACATTTTTCTCACTTTGGTTTTAATAATGGAGGAACAGTTTCTTTTTTCTTTCATTTATTTATTTTTCTCCAAAATGATAAATAATTCCCCAAAAGGAAGACCATGTGAGGTCAGGAACTACATCAAAAAGAAGCAGATGCTCAAGTAAGATACTCAAGTAAGCCTCGTTGCTCTTCCCTTTAGGCAAACCATGTAATTGGGGCTACATTACAGGCCTGTTTTCACACTGCACACAGAAACCAACAAATATACATAAATAAAACAACAAACGCATATCTCAGTCCAAAAGTTCTACAATATCAGACACTGCTGATCATCTGGTGTCTCTGTAATGAGTACTGACTGGGTTTTGTTTGTCATGCATGACTTTTACATGATGTGTAGACACTGAAGAATTGTCAAAAGTGCCGTAGTACCATAGCACTTGTAAAATTGTCAATCAAACTTTAAATGAAGGAATCTCTGTCTGTACATATGTCTGTCCTTTGAATTTTCGCGACAACTGTTCATCCAATCGACTTTACACTTGGCGCGTATATTGCTGAGGCCCCATGGAAGCGAAGAGTCGACTGTGACGTTGTTTGGATGAGCCGTTCTCAAGAAAGCTACAAAAATGGATTTTCTCATTGTTTGTTATCGTGATTGACCGAACGGCAAAGGCGGAAGTCAACTTTGAGGGCAGTGCAGCACTCAGACACTCTTCAGCATGCACGTGCTAGAGTTGTGTAACTCATCATCAAAAAAGCAGCGGTTGCGAGCATTTTGTGATCTACCTTTGCAAGATGAACGTGAAGTACATGTGAACTTCTATGCCAGAACTTCTACAGACTAACGCTATCGGAGCAGAGCAGCAAACTCCAGCAGTAACAAACGAGACTGACCAACACACACCGCAGCCTCCTGAAAGCTTCAAGCAGCAATACCACAGTCCAAGCAATCAGCCCCTTCCAACAGGCACATTTTGAACAGGCACTGCACTAGTCTCTTTAAATGAGAGGTCGCCTTCACACCTGCCGTGTTTAGTCCAGTTGAATCAAACCCAAAAAACCTGAGTCCACTTGAAAGAGGAGGTCTCGGATTGGTTCCAAGTGAACACTGGAGTGGGTCATTTGAAGTGAGAAAGGTTACCTCACCAACACTGCCAACTGTGAGTTGAGAAGAGAATTTATAACCTACTATACCTGGCTTGGCTTTCCTGGTTATGCAGCTATGAAATCATGACTGCCGTAATGGAGTATCTCCAGCCTCCTATCAGGATCTGCTGGCAGCATGACAGACTGCTATTATCACCAATCGATCAGTCTCTCATGTTCTGTTTAGTTAATATTCCTTTCATCTTCCTTTGCCATAAATGTTAACGTCCATGGTTCAGGATATTCTTGTTTCATGGCAAGAATCTTTCCTCTTTACATGCTTTAGATCACATACGGTGGTCCGCTTTGATTTGACCCACCAACCGAACCAAATGAAAAAGTAACAATGTATCAAACGACTTGTTAGTTCCGACAATGCCGTCGGACTATTCACTGTGAAAGCGTCTTATTGGTTTTCTTTTTGGATTATTGGAAAAACCCCAAGGTCTTTTTTTACTGCAGTTGAAGTGGCAGTGTAGTCAAATAGAAAAACCAACTTGTTCAACATCACCATAAAGTGCAATTCAGATCATACGAAAATAGAAACTGTGAGTGCTGTCTCATGTGAGGTACCAAGAGATGGAACCTAGATGGGCACTGCAAAGGGGAATCTGTCACTCCTCACTTCTGAGATATACTGTATCTCGCGACGCGGGACAATGATGTGTGCTCTCGATTTGTCTTGGGGACCGGAGAGCGAGGGGCAACAGGAGTGGTGAGTTATGAGCCTGCCATCTCAAGACCGACCGACCTCCTCGTTTGCAGCCCGCTAATTAAATCATGAAGGCACACTTTGGATTTTGAACTCCAACACCAAATGCTTTATGGATGAGAAACCTTCCAGCTCAAAGGATACAGGATAAGTGCAATATTTTTCATGTCACAGGCGCACACATTTCAGGGCATGGACCTTAGCGGTATGACGACATTTAAAGACAAAGAAAATTCTGAGAAAGGGAGAAAAAAAAACCCACTATGATACACTGTGAGTTTGAAAGGAGTGTTTCTCTCCTTTTTTTTGCACTATCTTCGTTCATGTCAAAGAGAATCCAAAGTAGACAACTGTGCCTGAAATGCCTTTTTTCCCTTTTGGCAAAGATCATCCCACTTTAACGACATCTATCCACTCAGGGCAAAACACAAAAAAGAAAAGACTAAATGAAATTTTTGGCTTCCAACAGCCTTTAGAAAGTTATTGCCTCCCAGAGAATTTGATGCCCTGAGTATTTACAATTGGCTGTTATCATTTAATAACGGTCACTAGTTCAAAGCCCATAGGATTTGTCCAGAATATTATACTGGCATTTTGTGGTTGATCTTATCGTTGTTGCTGGTTTATTGTCATCGCTGCCGTTCTGTTTGTTGCTGTTGTTGGCAGCGCTGTTAAAAGGAGAGCGGCAGTCAAACCAAGTATGTTTTATTAGTTTTTCAAAGGACGCAGCAAAGAGGCGGGGAAGAGGGCAGCGAGCCGTGACCGCACAGTGTGAGCTGAGCCTCAAACCCATGCAGCCAAAGCACCTCATGCAGGGCGTGACTTAGTGGACTGGGCTACCATTAAAAAAAAAAACAAAAAAAAACAGTTGGACATGCTGGGGTTAAAATGCAACCACAAATTAATTGAGGCCAGTTTCTGTTAAAAAAAACTCTGCAGGCTGCCAGCAGGCACTTTTACGTCTCATTTTGGCATTAACACCATTTCATCTCTAAGCCCTTCCTCTACCGATTCAATAATATCAGGCGTCAAGAATTCTGTCGGTATTAGGAAAAATAAAAACCCTTTTGCCAATCCTGTTGTGAGGCTTTCACCCCATGTGTGGCCAGAATTGGCACTCGGGCCCTCGAGAAAAGAAGTCAACCCGTGGGCGCACAAAAGTCTGTTGCTAAATCCGAAAGGAGCCTTACTTCCCCTGTGGAAGTAACTGGATTCACCCCGTCACTGCTAATCCTATTCCCTGGGCTGAAAGTATCATTAAAGAGCCAAAATAACAAGTGGACATGGCCGGTAGTGAAATACAGTGCAGCGCTGCGATTTGAGAGCCTTAATGATGGTACAGTGGTGGGTGGCGGTTGAAAACAGAACATTGATGAAAGACTGTATCGTGCATGCCAATGCAATGCAATTTAACTAGTTGCTTAAACTGCTCCAAGGCCTAAAAGCAAACTATCAAAAGCTACAAAATCCTCCTGAAAAAATAATCGAAAGACCATTGCAAACAAATACCAGGCTAGATAAGAAAGTTTTGCAGAAGTTAATTCAGCCAAGATTAAAAAAAAAATAAAAAAATGTTGAGAATGTGTCAAGGTGATGTCTTCTATGCAATTTCTGTTTACAGTTCTGCCGTATTCTTGTTGGCTGAATCGAAAGTGAACACAGCCTGTCTTGAGCCTTAGAGTAAAGGATTGAGGTTATAACCTGGACCTCCGTTGCGGCTGTCAGGGGGAGGGTTAGAGTTTAGTGGGTGTTATCTCTGAGTCAAGCCAACCACTTTGATTTCAGTCTTGGCTGATATTCAGTCTCCTCATACCAGCTGTGAAAGCATTTGTCTTTGCAATTCAAGAGCAATATAGACACTTAAAGTACTAAATGTTCTTCTTGATGTTGAGTTGCAGCTCCTTTTGCACAATCCACATCTCAGTTATCTCAAAACTCCGCTATAAATTAATCTATATCTCTTTCTATGTGATTTATTAAGGAAATTGATAAGAGATTCTGCTTGGATTCACCTCATCATTGTGAGTAAAAGGAGTAAGTGTCCTCAATTTGTAGACCCATTGTGTAAAAAAAATACTGTAACAAGACCATCTTCTGGCATTAAATAAATGTCAGAGCTGCACAAGTGACATGGTCCACGCTTCGGAACTGCCTGACCTGAAAAGTGAACTTTCGAGCTGCCGTCCTGCGTCATCTCTGTCTTCTCCTTGGACCTGCTCTTGATAGCAGCAGCAGACAGTGACGGATTGAGGCTGTGACCCAGTGATGGACTTTCATTGCAGCTGTCCGGGGGGTCTCAAGCTGTTTGATTTCAGCCTTGGTTGAGATCAAGCCAGTCTTCCGTCCACGGCTCGGGAAATTCAAATAAAATCTGGTCCATTTAGGATGGGGAGTCGCTGTCCGATTCCAAACAAAGCCAAAGCTATAAAAAGAAAACAAAGTCTGTGCGTGACAGCTCACATATGGCACAGTTGCTGTCATTGATGGTGTTGAAGAAAGAGTTAAAAAGCAATGACCTCGTGTCAGGGACTTACAACCAAGCTGTCCTTGGCTGGTCTCCAGGTTCCCTCACATGCAGGGATGAAAGACGGAAGACGCCATTGAAATTTGTCCTCAAATAATGCCTGGCCTGCTTGTCGGAAGCGCTTTTTAATTATCTGGTCAATTGAGGGGAGCTTGCGTGACCCGGCCCATTTTGATGCCCACAATTTGCGGCGGCTTTGTTATTCTGCCGCGCTATATTTTTTGACCTTGTTTTTGTTTTTTTGTTTTTTCTTTCCTTCATCAGATATGAAATGAGATGCTCCATAATTGAGGGCACAGTGACGCACGCAGATTAACAGACAAACACAGGCAGAGTAAGATGAATTGAAAACCCTGCACAGTAATGCGTGTGTATGTGTGTTAGAGAGAGAGAGGGAGGAGGGAGAGGGAGATGGGGCTCGATACTCTGAGGCATACACACTACAACGAGCCCCCCTCCCAATTCATTTACAATTCACCCAGCACTACACTCACATTTCATCTACAGACAAACTGTTTGGTCTCCAAAAGGCTTTCGGAGAGATTACATATCTTTCCTTTCATAAAGATGCCATTAGTGTCTGGGGAGTAATGGGAGCCACTAATTTGATAGTCTGACCTTAAGCTATTCATCAGCTCAGAGGGAAGAGAAGAATGGATGATGCGGGAGATCACATTATAATTTGGCTACAGGATCCAATAGTCTAATGATAGTATTAACTCAAACAGCTGCAAAGAAAATGTTTGGAGATGCGGGGAACAAAAGACCGGCATAACAAGGCTGAGTATAGCAAGCAAATCCGCCTGATAGTCCAACTTCTCAGCAGGGTGCAAAATGTCACATTCGTGCTATTTTGTAAACGGGCGGACTTCCGTCTCATTGTTTCTGCACAGCCCTCAAGCAGCTCCTAAAAGTCACAGTAAAAAATGATAATTGTTACTCCAGAGGATGGGATGAGCGTAGCCAAGCATATTTGTGCGCATCTGAAATGGTGTTTTGTGTTAGCGTGTATGCCAAAGTTGTTGCCTTCAAAGCAATCTGGCCGCAGCAACAGAACAACAGAAGTCAAGGGCTGCGGGTTACACACCGCAGAGGGATCTGACAGGGCAAATTGTTCATATTAGAGCAGGTGCTTTCAAAAAGAGAGCCGGGTCAGTCTGATGAAGTGGTTACAAATCTGGACACGCATCTGAGTAAATAAATGCATA
>OMKZ01051149.1:0-32054 GCA_900302535.1 Neoniphon sammara | reverse complement strand
AATATAGACCTATTTATAAACAATGACATCCGGTAGTATAATAGAGTTCAATGATATGGCAGCTTCAATTTGGTGCCATTATTATGTAAGAAAGGAGCCAATCATCATCATCAACCTGCATTTATGTACTAGAAAATTACTGAGGATTGCTCCTCGTTTCTTCTTTATACCAATTATATGACAACACGGTTTAGACAGATAGACAAATAAACAAGTTAAAATGGGCCAAAAGGATTAGTAACAACAACAATAATAAGTACATAAATAAAAAATAAATAAATAGAGGTTATATAAAGGAGGCAAAAAATCATTAAAAACAATTTTGAGGATGAGTAGAGATGTAAAATGAAATGTCGAAAATGTCCAAAAGAAATAAAAGCATTGATTTTTAAGTCTGTTCCATGTGTGAGGCGCATTAAAACCTGAGGCCCAGTCTAGTATGGAGCCCAGATATGATGGTAAATGTCCCAAAATCATCATAAACTGAGTGCCAGCTGACTTTCTAATCTAATGTGTAATGATAAGCATGTTTAGTTTTAATTAATCCTTGCACATCTGTAACACGATATAGTCCTATATGTGCATCTTTAAATACACAGGCCACAAAACAGCCAAGTTCTTTAAGTAGAGCATTTAACAAGGTGATGGAAATGTTCCTCAGAGATGTTTATCCATGCTGACCCGATACTGTAATACAGCCATGCAGAGATTTGGCAGCACGTTCATGATTAGAGGTGTGATGTTTCACCCATTCCACAGTGCAGTTTGTACATTGGTTTTGGTTTGTGCCCTGGTTTGATTTGAAAATATTGAACTGACTCAGAGCTCAAGTTCTTTCCTTTTAATTGAAACATTTCATAAATATGAAAGGGAAGGCACTGTATAATGCAAACATTTATTAAAGCCTTCAATTCTTCATCCATTGAAGAGTACACACTCGAAACGCCTTGCAAGCTGTCTGCATGTATGTCTGGACTTTGTTTGTGTGGAAAAGCCTGTAAAACACTGACAAGGATGTGCAATTGAAGGCTTTAATACATTTTTTCATTATACAGTGGCTTCCCTTTCATATCTCTGAACTCTGTGTTGTTGCCTTTTTTGTTCCACTTCTTTGGATGTTAATTTAAACATTTACCAACACATAAAGTTGAATGTGGCTTTTGTTAATCTTCTGTAAAGGCTGTGCAGCATAGCAATATAATGCCTTTGTAAGTTTTTGCTTGTGGAAAAGTGATTTATTAGGCGTAATGTTACTATTAATCAAAGGCAGTGTTGAATGCTCTACATTAGGAATATTTTCACTGTAATTTTACATCTTGCTCTAAAAACAAGAAAATCACACGCAAGAACAGTGGTGAGGAAAAAAATCATGGATGGATCAAATCACAGTTTTCAGTTTTGGTACAAAACCCTCATACCCCTCTTCATGATGCGAACATCCTGATCCACTTCATCCTGTAGATGCTCCACTGGGATGCAATTCAATTCTGGCATTCAGATGATACCCAGTTGGTACTAAGGAGCCTGATTCATGCCAAGGCAGGATTCCCCACACCATTACACACCACCAGCAGCTCGTACTGCTCATTCAACATTGATGGATCCACGGATTCATGCTCCTCCTCCTCCAGCATGTTGCAACAGAAACATGAATTCATCGGGCCTGGCAACGCTCTCATTTGCCCAATTTCCACGATCGTGTGCCCACTGTTGCCTCATCTACATCTTGGCTGACGGACATAAAAGCTAGCGTGGGGCTCTTCTGCTTTAGCCCCTCCCCCTCTGGGTTTGATGAGCTGTGCGTTCTGAAACGGCCCTCGGTTCACCACAGAGCTGGTATTCACATGCCTGTGGCCCACCTGTTAGCTTGAACCAGTCGTGCCACGGCGTTTCAGCCCAGAGAACTGACTGGATGTTTGTTTTTGTTTTTTCATTCTCAGCACCACATTCACTGCAGTGCATGAAAATCCCGGCTGTTTCTGAAATGCTTCAGTTTCACTTACAGCACAAATCTTGCTTATTCTAACAGTTTTAAACCTCACCAGCCATTTAAAAGTCTAAAAGTGGGAATTATACTGTACGTAATAAAACGCTACTGTTGATTTCCTCTCAGTTCATCAACAATTTGAATGACAAGTAACACCTTTATGTGTGTGTGTGTGTCGGTGTCTTCAGCCTGGAGGTCACCCTGCAGAAGCGCAGCGAGGGGCCCATGTGGGCGGAGCTGGTGACGGGTGACAAGAGAGGCGAGTACGTGGTGAGCGACGAGCAGGCGGCCCTCATCCATGAGAGACTGACCCACCTCACCTCTGAAGACCTGGTCAGTATCACTCATACTGGTTTACATGTGAACTCCACTGAGCTAAATGTACCGTGTGATCTTTCTCACCAAAATAAATGAATAAATAAATAAATAAAAAATGTTGCTTGTTCTTGCATAAGAGTGGAAGGTCAGATACCTTTCATACATTGAGTAATGATAGAGATAGAGGTAGGGGTTAAAATAGTAATCTTTAAGATTCTTCTTCTTCTCCTTCTTCTTTTCTCTTTGTCTTCTTGTCTTTGTTTTCTCCAAACAAGCTGCTGTTGCAACTGCTGAAAATATAAAACGCATCACTTCCTCCATGCCAGAGAACAGAAAATGGAAAAGCTTTTATGAATTGGATATACATTGAGTCATTATTGTATTTATATCCGCCAGCGACAGAGACATTTATTTACATAAAAAATGTTGCGGGTTATTACTTTAATATCAAATTTTCATAAATCACAGCTTTTGCTTGGATTTGGGCTGAAGCAGAAAATTTGTGTATAAGAACTTTTTATAAAAAAGGCCTCAGGCTTGTTTCTATTCGTCTCTCTTTCTCATCACCCACATTTGTCCCGTACATATCTTTATTAGTGTCTTCATATTTGGCTTTTAACATGCCTCCCTCCTCTGAAGTCCTCATGTCTTTCTTTGACCCGATCCCTTCCCTCTTCAGTTGCTCAGAGCCTTCTTCTTCTTCCTCTGTCTCATACACAGGAACACACTCCGGTCTCCAGAGTCCCTCTCCAGTCTCATGTTCAACGGCATTTTTAGCCACTTCCTGCCTCACCCTCACCCTTCATTAATATCATCTCAGACCACTTGAGGCCCTCTGTGCAAATCAAGCCTTTCAGATGTTAATAAATGCAAAACAACAAGTGTAACCGTAGCCTCTGCCTCTCTCTCTGATTCTGCTTTTGCTCCCAGAATAGTAACCCTGACAGGGACAAGCCCCCATGCAACTCTCAGGAGCTGGAGGACTGCGACGGCTTCCCAGAGGACAGCTCCAGCCTCACACACTTCGACGGGGAGTCGCTGAAGCCCACTCAGGTGGTAAGTAAGACGCCTCTCCTTCACTAATAGGCTCCATGATCCTAAACCCTTCAAAACTAAGCCGCTGTAAGTAACATTTTCCGTTCTTTTCCAGTGGCCCTTCTCATCCTTTATTTTCCTCCAAATACACTTTTTGCTACCTGATGCTCGCTGTTGTTATGAGACGGCATTTTTTATTCCGTGCTGTCCCCAGTGAATAAGCCGGTGCTGGCCTTGCCCTTTAGCAGCCCACTTGACCAAAGAGCTCCACAAAGGCCCTGCAGAGAGGGAACATGCACGTCCTCTTCATTTGCATCACCTCTCCTTGTGACTTGAATACTGAGAAGCTGAATCATTGGAACTGGTGTCTATTTTTGCCTGTACTCATTCTGAGAATGTATTCATTAGGGCTCCAATAAAACCCCTCACTGTGGTTAGATAGAGTTAGTTCCATAATTGAAAAGTCACAGGTTGGATCCCTCCAGCAGCCAAAACGTGTGCTATACATCAAAGTGGCATCATGTTTACTTCTTTAAGTCCAGATCCTTTATTCCTCTTTCTTTCTTCTTTGATGCTGCTCTGTCCAGACTTTTCTGTTGTTGTGCACAACAAAGCTGAGTCACATGGACTCAGCTTTGCGAGGAGAAAGAAACAAGCTTGTTGACTTGCTTCCAAAGATATGCTATCACTTGATCTTATAAAATCCGCGGTGTATCAAGGGGGCTGTATTTGTCATCGATTTGCTGGAATATTAGATATTTTCCTTTTGTGGTCTCTGACAAAAGAACATATCTGCTGGCTTGTCAGTATCAGTGGTGGAAAACTGAGACTTTTTCAAGCAAAAGCTCGCTGGAGGTTTTATTCATTCCAATCCAATGCAGGAATTTAAAGTGATATTTAACAAATAATATGAAATCATCAATCCATCCCAACAGGCTGTAGCCAAGGTTTTTCATTGTATTTCTCATTTTTTACCATTGCAAACTGGCAAAATTCTCCTCAACTGAAAAACAAAAATTTAGAAAATTAAGAATATTATGCAGGTCACATTATTTAAGTATGTATTCTAAGTATGACTTTAAATGAAAATAAACAAATAATAATACAGATACCTGAGGTAGCAAATAGTAGCAGTTGACTGTTCCTGGATTTGTAAATGGGTATTCAAGCTAAAACATCCAGTATTATTCCAATTTTTTGTTGTAATCCTTATTTTACAAGACAAGTGGGATAATACACATATATAGCAATAGTGATGTGGGCAGCTGAGGTGAAGGTGGGTTGGGCTGCACAAACACTGATAACAGGAAGCTGCACAGTGCCACAGCAGCCTTGTATTGTCCTTTCTGCAGCCTCTCTGGGGCGTTTGAAGGTTCAGCATCGTGCTCAAGGGCACCTCTGAAGCACTTGTTAGGCGAGGGGAGAGGCTGTCTTGTTCATTTCCACCACCCAGATTTTCCCTGAGGGTCTGGGGAAAAAAAACTGGCAACTATCCATTTACAGGCTTGAGACACAGGGTTTAATTTCAGTTGGTAAAAGAAAAATGGTAAATCTGGTAAAGAAAATGTGAATTTATGGATTTTGCCTTTTAAATAATTAATTTATTTATCGATTGTAGCCCAAAAAATCAAACAACAAAATCAAACAAAAGAAGCATTACTGAAGCATTACTACTAGAGGTGATACTCAAACACTTATTTATATTTTGCAGATAATATTTGGAGGTATAGTAGTTTGGAATAGATTTATTAATCTGCAAACATGAGTCAGAATCCATCACTGATACTTGCTATTTCTTTTGCCTTTTCATTCACACAAAATATTCAGTCAGTCTCTGTGTGAATTCGTTTGAGAATTACCGCAGTGTTTCATAACGGTCAGAAATGAAACCTTCCGTCGCACAATGACAGGCCAACAATGAGCCGTGGATGTGAGGCGCGGAGGATCTGCCCAGGCTTGATGAAGGGCTTAGTGTGAATAAAAGCCCCTTAATGTTTTTCCCTCCATTTACTCTGCAAATAGAGCCGAGCAAAGCATCTGCTCTTAAGTGAGGTGGATTTGAATCGTACCTGTGCCATTGGTCTTCTGCAGGGAGGTTGGGTCTGTTTGCTTATTTGCACTGCATTCAAGAAACCTGTGTGTGTGTGTGTGTGTGTGCACATGTGGGCGTCCACACCTACGCCTGCGTTTATCTGTACCCCATCCAAAAAGCCTCGTCCTCCAATTCTCCCCATCCCCATTTTATCCACCTCACGCTTCAGTCACCAGCCTGCCCACAACAAGGTGTGCTAACCTTTTTAAAAGCCCCCAGCTTAAATTGTGGCACCTCCTCTTATTTTGGCACCTTTTGTCAATCTGCTCCTCTGTGGTTTCAGCTCAAATTGAAAAGATGGTGGTGGCCTTTATGTTCCTCCCAGAGAGGCTGTGAGTCACATCCGCCAGCTATATACCCTTTTTTTTTTCAATGGAGTATACATCTGTTCACTGAACATATGTTAGATGCTATATATGGAGACTTTCATTTGACAACAAGGCATGCAGAAGAAACGGATGGTTTATAAAAGGAGTGTTTTTTTCATATCAACAGGATAGCAGACATTTAAATCCTTGGTGAACAGAATAACTTCCATATTTTAGAGATAATAGATGATAAAATTCAGGTAGTTAAAATGGTGTTGCAATCCAGGCTGATATCCTATTAATTCTTTTAATAGCTTTGAAATGGCCTCAGTAACAGTCTGGTCCAACTTTAATTCAGATGAGTGATACCGAAAACCAAAATCACTTCCTATATCCTCTTGATCACCATGTAGTGCACTTGAATTAAATGGATCTTCATGGCTGATGACGGCTGAATATTATTTCATGTGCAAGTTTCTCAAAAATCAAACAAAGCATTTTTTTCAAAAGGCAAAGTTCAGCCTGTCAGACAGGAGAGCGTCTAAATAAACAGAGATGTTTTTTTTCTCCTGTTGGAAAGAGGCGAGTGAGCAGCAGCCTGGCCAGCAGTGTGAGAGGAGCAGAGATGACACGCCGGTAGACAGAGAGCCGGCATTTCAGCTGTTATCACTGACATCTGGCCTCCATGAAACGATGCATTTGTGTTTGCTTTTTTAATGCCATCCTCTCTGTCTTTGCCTGCATGTGTGAGCCCCACACACTCTGACAAGAAAAGAAGAAGAAGACGTGTGTTTCGCTGCACACTGAAAAGCTTCAGACTCCTCTCATACTGGAAAATGTTTCATGAAGAAACAAGTGGAGCAAACAAAGCATTTTGCCACAAGGGGAGAGCAGGCATGACTGAGCCAAGTGACAAAGCGCGTTGTTCATTCCAGTGCTTTCTGTTTCTGCTGTCTAGATGCATTAAAAATATTCAAATATGCCTTTCAGCGTGCAGCGGAGTGCTTTTAATTTTTGTGTGGACGAGCGTTCCCACGCAAACCAATACCTGAGCAGAGTGCATCATCTGCAGACTCTGATATGAATCTTCTGCTGCCTTAAATCCGAGCTTCACATTCATGTATAGCTCTTTATCGTTTTCTCTGTCGCTTTCTGTTTTGTACAACGAATCTCGTTTTTGCAGGAACGTGTGAATCTGGATTCTGGATTCAACAGGTTAATCTGATGCTCTGCCTTGCTGCGTCCAGT
This sequence comes from Neoniphon sammara, assembly GCA_900302535.1. Lineage (NCBI taxonomy): Eukaryota > Metazoa > Chordata > Actinopteri > Holocentriformes > Holocentridae > Neoniphon > Neoniphon sammara. Next base: position 25,066 of record OMKZ01051149.1, on the reverse strand, counting down.
TAAATCCTTATCTTTCAATATTGGGGTTGTGCAAAGAATAAAAGAAAAAAAAGGAGGAGAATAAAACTTTTTATTTATTTTGTTAGATGTTTAGCTCTGTTTTCTGTTTCGTCAAAAGGTATGATTGCCTTTTGCAGTTTTTGTGCAGCTCCTCAACCCTCTGCAGGACATTTCTGTCAAAGTAAGTAGACTGGGGGCTGATGAACAAAAGTGCACTGGAAAATAATGAGATAAAAGCTTCATGATCCAATTTTCCCTTTTAAAAAAATGTTTTTCATTATCAAGCCATTGAATTTTAGAGGATATGCTTTCACTTTACAAGGCCCCGATCAATAGATTAGTCATAGAAATGCTGAGCCACTGACTTTGAAGATGTCTTGCCTTACAAAATGAAAATGAAATATACTACACAGTGCACTAGTCCGTTATAAAACAGGCATTTATACAGAACCTAGTCAGGGTGTGGAGCATAAATAAATGCATGCATTTTTTTTCATTTTTCTAGGAACTTTAATGTTATTGAACGATAAAGCATGATTTATATAAATCGACCAAGTAGAGCATGAAGTAGTGAGTTAAATTCCTTTTACTGCACAAATAAGAAACAAGAGTGTAATGTAAAAATGATAAGATCATGGATGTAACCAGACAGAACCAGATTTAAATCAATTTAATTAAAATCTCCCTTCATCAACAAGATAAGTCTTAAAGGGATAATAGACATTTTTACATTAAAATTAGTGACACTTCAGTTTTTCTTTTACCAGTTATTTGCCACAGAGTTCAGCAAAAGCTTTTTGGCACTGATCCAAGCACTATCTCCTGTACAACTAACAGTGTTGGTTTGTTTATTTGTTAATTTGCCAAGGTTGCGTTTACCACCAGAACGTGTGTAGTGGTCTATTCAAACTCCAGCATTTACTCCTTTAGTTCAGCTTCTTTGGGCCGATGAGATCAATGCCATTCAAGCTCAGGTGGAACCAAAAAGCCGTACAAATAAACATTTGAATCTCAGGTCTCTTCTAAGTGATCTGTGGTGCAGTTTGTTAGGAGTGAGAATGTAACCCCAAACAGCTACAGGAAACAACTCCAAAACACAAGGTTTTATGGGTATAAAGAGATTGATGTTGACGTCTAATAGCCAGCAGTTACTCATACTGGGAACGCCTGGCACAAAGACAGAATATCTCTCCTGCAGGATTATTATTGAATCTCTTTTCAGAGGCAGGGTACTAGACCTCAGCCAGACATGTGATACCCTCTGTCCTCTAGAAATGTCGAGAGTTACTCATGCTTCTGGTCAGGAATCATATTTCATCAAAGACCAAACATAGTGGTGCAAGATCTCCCAGTTGAAAATCTTTTCTAGTCATTTTGGATTCAGACATAGACATGAAACGATTCCATAGACAGGATCGTTTCACCTTTATGACAAATCTCAGAGGAGTCCTTTTGGGGCAAATTTATGCACACCAAGAAAACTGAATTTTTATATTCCCCAATACGAGCAATACGCCGGCTTGGTATAACCTACAATTAGTGTAATATCCCAATTCCTTACAGTATTTCGTTTCCTCAAATTTCGCCTCTTCTTTCCTCCTTCATTTGCAAGTCTTGGCTCACTTCTCTTTGAGCACTGTGAACCTAAACTAACCCAATAAACAGCAAAAACCAAACCTTTCCACCATGGTTCAGTCTGGGGATCGATGTTTTGTGGATAACAGCTGGAAAAAATGAATGCCAGTGTCAGTCAAACTAAATGCCAGAATGAGCGAGACCTCAGCAGCTCTGTTTCTGGCAAAAGACTTCAGCTCAATCATAAGTTCATGAACTTATGATTGAATTGGCCTAAACAGATGTTTTCTTTTCTTTAAAAGTCACTTGTGAGTGTTGTATTGTGTTAAGTGATGTGTCTGGAGTTTGTTTTCTGTCTGTCAGGCTGACAGCTGAGCTGAGTTTATGCTGCTGGTGCTGCAGTGGAGGAGTTTCAGCTGAGGACAGGTTTTGGTACTAATTGGCACTGTCGTCATCCAGGTTCATTATTTATGGTGACAGTGCAGCAGTGGACTAAATTTTATGGCAGCTATAGGATATTTGTTTCATGTTTCAAAGGGGCAACGCTTTCCTGAATACTACATTTTTAATCAACTCTGATGTTTGTCTTTTGAGAAGGAAAATTATTTATTCATGTATTATTGAACGTTGTGTTGAAAAGCTGTCATGATATAGCGGTTTGTATACTTACAATGAATAATTTAGAAGATGTGAGTAGCTACAGGTATCTGCATTTTTGGTGTTATGCTGCAGCATTAAAATGAACATCATTTTGCTTAAATATGCTAAGATCTGACCATTCGTAACTTTTGATCTATATGGTAGAAAATATGTTTGATTGTCTGACTCGAGTGGACTTAATCCATTCTTAAAGGAGATAATGTTCCTGTAGCAGGGCTCGCCTTGCTAAGTGTATGTCAGTAGTAATGGGTGTTGTCATAGCGAGCTGTTCTTTATTTTATTTTATTTTTCATCTTAAAGTTTTCATTTGCCAAGACACTGACATCATGTAGCTAGCTCTAACCTGGTTATAACTTGAGGGATGCTAAAGGTTCTTATAGCTCTAGGGCAAATACTAAATTATTTTCCATGACATAGCGAGTGGGGAAAAAATTAAATTCAACTGTTACAATAAATCTTTCATTAGGCTTATTCATCATTCATAAGGCTGTCAGCAACTAAGGATTTATTTGGTCGACCGAATCCTGTATTTTCCCATTGATTCATTGATTGATCATCCCCAAAAATAAGCGTTTAGAGCTGTCAAGAGGTGTCAGCCCTATAAATTTAATCATGAAAGAGATTAAATGGTTATTGCCAGATACCACCAGGGGAACAATGACTTCTGCCAAATGAGAGAGAAAGAAATCTCCAAGCATTGATGGCAAATAGGAGATTACTGTATTTACATACGCCGAGACGATGCCTTATGCTTTTCTTTTGTGCCGTGCCCTCGGATTTTGGTTGCTCATCACAAACCGTGACCAGAGCAATCACCGGCGTCATTGGCAGTCGACTCACACACGCCAGCCCCACAAAAGCATGAGTGGATGCCTGGTGCGCGTTGCAAGTAAAACAGAAGTGTCATAATAATGAGTTTTAGAGTGGAGGAGTGACGGCTCGCTGGAAGGCTTGTCATTGTGCAGAAACGTCAACCCAGCAACATATGGGTTGGTTTATGCTGAATTTTCAATGCCTGTCAAGTGTGTATTGAGATGGGGAGAACAGCGCTGCCTGGCAACCCTATGAAAAACGCTGGCAGTTGGATCCGCAGGGTGTGGGTAGACTCCCAGCGTTTGCTTGATGTTCGGTGTGAACAGTCAGGTGTCGATGAGCAAAGGCATCGCTGTGGTCATTTTTTACTCCGCAAACAAATGGAGGCGGACTAGAATAGCACCACGCCACACACACATGCGTTTGCGTCAACGCCAATTCATCACAATGAGGCCATGTTCAGCAAATCATGGACTTGTATGGCTGTGATTCATTACTGTTCAATGATGTGTTGCATCTGTTATCACTTTGCTGATTTTTAGCATAGAGAGCTGTCACACATGGGTGTAAATCTCTGTGAACGCCAGCAGTCACCATGCGGAAAGAAACATGGAAACAAATATTCCATCTGGGAAATTGCACACACACAAGTCCCAGGTGCAATCCAGATGAATTTGATTTTCTGTCCCAGATGATGGATGTTCTCGTCTCTTGATCTGTTAATAGAGCATTGATTCTGAGTGTATTGTTGGGTGTTTTGTGTATGCACCCGCAACTTAATAAACCCGACGCACTCTGGGAGCGATAGAGCTGATCCCAGTGGAGGAAACGCAAATGAAATCACCTCGAACATGAGGAGACTGTGTGTGACAGGGAGGCCTGGTGATTACAGACTGGTGACTGGAGAGTCAACACACTTCCATCCACTTGGGCCTGCCCTTGAGCAAGGCACTGAACCTCTATACCTGCTACACAAAGTTCCTCCATTCTGATCCCTCAGGTGAAAAAAAATCCATCTTTGCGGATTATACTGCAAAATATGGTTATTTAAGGAATCTAAATCCGCTGTAAGCCCACTGGTGTCACTTCCTCCTGTCTCTCTGCAGGTGAACCTGGGAAGCCACCAGTACCTCTTCACAGTTGACGTGAACCCCTCTGAGATGCCTTGCCTCTGCCTCCGACACGACGTCGACGCCCTGGTGTGGCAGCCGCAGCCCGACCAGCCCAGCAACATGTGGGAGCACGTTGCCACGTTCAACGCCCTGGGTAAGATCTTGAAATAATGATCCGGGACCTTCAGACGTTAAGAACTGTTTGTTTTGCTGCTTTCGATCGCCTGCTGTTTTAAACACCGGTTGTCATGTCAGTCTTGGAATAAATAGAAGAATTGCATAGTTAAAATGAGCAGCGAGAGCCACAGTGAACAGACCAAGAAAAGAGCAGGAACTCAAAACTTCATAAACAAAAAAATAAAAACCCATCCAAGAAAAAAAAAAGTCACAGTCCTGCCTACACTGTTTGATTGACAAGTGATCTCTGGGAAGTACAGTGCAGAAACATCACAGCAGCGCTTAGCATCAAAGATGTCACACACACACACACACACACACACACACACAAAAAAAACAAGAGTCCCTCAAATTACCACTTTAATTATTTGGTTGAAGCACAGCATGAAAAGTGCATTGTTCTTACTTTACAACATTGTAATTTTAAAGCAAGACTGTGACCCCTTTAAAACTTTGCTATATATGGAGACTTTCATTTGAAAACAAGGCATGCAGAAGAAAGGGATGGTTTCTAAAAGGGATGCTTTTTTTCATATCAACAGGATAGCAGACATTTAAATCCTTGGTGAACAGAATAACTTCCATATTTTAGAGATAATAGATGATAAAATTCAGGTAGTTAAAATGGTGATGCAAGCTAGGCTGACATCCTATGAATTAAAAATGTTCACACTGTCAGATGAACAGGGGTGCTGCTAGGAATTCTGGGAACCCCCCACCCTACCCCTTTTGCAACACTGGCCACATTTACATAATACTAACAGCTGGATCTTGATGCTACCATAACAACACTGTGATTAAGTAATGGGTTATGAACACACCTTAATCAGGTTAATTAAAGCTGTATTTAGTCTGTCAGATATGCCATCTCTCTCTCTCTCTCGCTCTCTCTCTGTGGGGGAAAAGTGTTCTTCAAGTTTTCTGTTTTTATGGATATGGCATCATTTTTATTTTTTGCACAGGAGAATTTTACCATTCTCACCCAATTACATATGCAATGCATCATCCAATTTGTGAATACAGATGGATCTCTAGTGATACTTTTAGAAATTACCTCAGTGAGTCAACTGTGGCTTGAAGGAAAATATGCTAAAAGCATGCATGAGTATTAACATCAAAGTCAAGCCAGCCAGGGTGCAATAGAAAACACTGCCCCATTCTAAATACTAATTTCCTTTGCAAATGACTGAATATTAAAGTTTCAATCCAGCATTTATTTGATCACCTAAATTTAGGAAATATTAAATGCATTCATATGGAAAATAAGCATTCTGCACATTTAACCCATCATGACTTTTTTCTTGCAGTGTTTTCAGATATCACCAGCATAAACAGATTACCATCTTGTCAGCCTAAATCATAAAGTTGCGCTGCTGTAGGGAACTGTGTCTGATCCTCCCATCTTGAGGCTCATATTTACCCAAATGAAATTCTGGTGTTGAGTGTTTACACTGGCGGGCCATTTTCTCCACCCACAGGTTACAAATCAAATCTTAAGAGAGAAAAACAAACTTTCTCCTAAACAACACCGAGCAATAAGCTGGAGTCCCTAGTGTTGGATCTTTTGCCTCTCTCATTCCTGTGGTTTAAAGTGATTGCAGATGTTCTGCATAGGTAAAATTGAGTGTGCTGGGTGCAGGTTACTGATTGTCAGATAACTTTGGGTACTGAAAATAAAAGTTTTCAAGCTGTCTTGTGTATGTAACTTAGCACATTCATACTGCCCGCATAGTTATTCCACTTAGACATTTTCTTTATACTGCACTGCACTTTTCCTGCCTCTTTTGCGCATCTGGTTAGATGCTAAACTGTATTTTGTTGTATTAGTACTTGTACTTGTGCAATGACAATAAAGTTTAATCTAATCTAATCTAATCTACCTCTTGCGGCCAGTTGTAGTTGCTTATGAGCAAAGTTGCCTAATGCAAGTTTAATGTCGACCAGAAAAATCAAACAGGCATAAAATTTTTCAGGGGCACTCCACATCTCTGATTTTTGTTGCTCATGTTTCAATCTCAAATAATTTCATTGCTTTTTCGGTCTTCTGTCAACCCTTCGTTCTTGTGCAGGCTATGTCCAGGCATCCAAGCGGGACAAAAAGTTTGCGACCTGTGCTCCAAACTTCTCTTACGCAGCCCTGGGTGAGTGTCTCCGCCGCGCCTTCATCTACAGACAGCCGTCACCGGTCGACACCGTCCTCTTCAACAGGAAGCAGGGCCGTCAGGTAGGACAGGTTGCCAAGCAACAGGTGGCCAGCCTGGACTCCAACGAACCAATCCTGGGCTTCAGAGCAACCAATGAGAGACTGTTTGTCCTGACCTCCAGTAACCTTTTTGTTCTTAAGGTCAATAATAATTAGATTTGGGACTCTGTTAGGTTTAAATTTTCATCAGGCTAGACCATTCCAAAATAAAGATCTGTTATCTGCTGCAGCTGAGTAGTAACAGTCTTCCGCTTGTGTAATTATGTCCTGTCTGTTGAATTGTGAATTGTCAAGTTTTCATGTCTTCACGTCTTTAAATGTAAATTCATAAAATTGTTAGACTATAAAGTGGTGACACAATATTTGAATGTACTGAATGTGACCATTTATGAATAAAATGTCAATTTTATTCAAGAATTTTCCCAGGAAATCTAAAGCAAAAACAATGGAATGTAAATTATCAAATAAAGCCAATCCAACAGTGCACATCTTTGCATGACTAAGATTTGACAATAAGCATTTCAAAAGTAGGTATATATTTATATATGTATTATAAGTTCATTAGGAAGTATTTTCCTGTTATAAATACCCTTCTTATTGTCTGTTGAATTATTTTATTAAAATGACTAAATAAGTGAAAAATAGCTAAAATTCTACAGCTTGTTTTTCATTATTAAAAAATATATACCTGCTTCTGAAACTGCACATGGATTATGAAGACCTGCTGATGGATGCTGGGTTGTGTTAGATGGATGGTTGGTTATCACATTGTGTCAGATGGCCAGTGGGGAGTGAGAGATCCTTTGCCTTGGCTTATTTTTGGTGGAAGCATGAAAAAGGAGAACATTCATTTCCATAAATTTACATGAGAACATTCCACGTGTCTGCACAGGATCCTCTTACACTTTAGGTTCAATCTCAGATGGATTGGTCGGACTTAACCCCCCCCTCCCCAAAAAAATCAATCACACCTGTAACTCAAAGTTGACATCTCCTCTTTTTTTTTCCTCGCACCTTTCCTGATTAGTTTTGTTGAATGAAGGTTGAAATGGGAATACAAAACTGCTAATACATGCTGAAGAAGATACCAAAGTTAACAGCACTTAATGACTTAAGAACATTATTTACAATATCCACAGGCTCTGACGCTGTTTCATCTGTGCCATTAAGCTAGAGCAAAGACCCGCGTAGAAACCTGGGTTTGATGACGGCGAAAGGTTAACACTTTCAGTACGGCAAGCTTGATTAACAGTTGGCGTTTGCTGTAGATCTCATCATCTTTGCTACTCCCATTTTTCAGTTTCATCAGTAAAGAAACAGCCTTGCTTGCTCAGCAGTGGCATTTTCTTTTTCCGCCCTTAACAAACCCTCTTAAGTGCTTTTTCCCTCTGAAGAAACCCACTAAAGGCCAAAATACTACTGTCCTCCACATGGATTGATGGGAGACACTAATGGACTCCTCTCTCTCTCTCTCCCTCTCTCTCTCCCTTGTAAAGAATGGCATGTCTGCTTCCCTTCATATTCATATTTTTTCTTTCTTTGAACAGAAGAAAAGACGGCACACACAGCAGGTCATGGACAAGGTTGAAGGTTCATGGCAGGATGAGATTAAAGGACAGCAGGGTCTTAACCCCAACACCACAATTTATAACTGGACTCATTAGTCTTTTGTCCTCTTTGGTTGGGTTCCATTTATCATCGTGCTTACTCGGACAGTTTTGCTTTCTGCAAACAAGGCAGGGTATTCTGGAATTACAGTATTGCTTTAACTGAGAGTGTTAAGTGTAAGTTACAGCATATATTCCTTTGATATGCCTTTTGCAGTATAACTTACGTCCTGAACTCATAAATATGCGTTGTGGTTAATGCTTGTAGAAATCTGCTGGTTTGATTTAAGTGACAGTTATATAGCTCTCATTTGCTGAGGACCGTCTGCAGTTTGTGTTCTCAGCTCCCCTTCAGTCCTAAAAAAAGCATTTTGAGGCAATTTGCCTTTCTGTGCTACGCCATGCTATTGGTGAGGGGTAATCACCCTTTTCTCTTGGCATTCATTGTTTTGCTGAGGAAAATCTAGTTTTACTCTCTGCCCTGATTTAATTATCGGTGAGCAATTTAATTAGAGTGCACCGCTTGTTTTTATTAGCTGCACCGGCGTCCCCAGATTACTTGAAGGAGCCCTGTCAGATCCTGTAATGTCTCCGAGGATTGGCTCTTTGTTTACTCAGACACAAAGCACAGCATGTTGTCAAGCCATCTGACCACAGAGAATTGGATAATGGAAGATAGTTATTGCTTGGGTTCTCCATTTCCAGAGCCTCCATATGGCCGCTGTCAGGTAAACACGTCATATCTTCCACAAGTCCGCTCTCCCACAGCTTTATTAGAACAGCTGCATTTCCCAGATTGTCTGAAATGCATTTTTAACATGTAATCAGCTTTTTTGAAGGGGTTTCATGGACTCTTTTACTAAAATAAAACAAAACATGGCTGCTGGCTGCATATCACTGGTATTCCACAAACAATATGTGTATTACCTTAATTGCGATAAGAACCAAGCATCTGTTCTGGTTTCTGCATAAATATCTGGTTTGTGATTAGGCCTCAACATTTTAACAATTATTCCTGAAGATTTTTTTTTCTGCAACACAACTTTCCTTGGTAAAAAAAAAATCATGCAGGTACTTCAGTAAACCGTTAGTGGGTTGATTGCCTATTCTTTGATAATGAAAAGAGCTCCTCCCTCCTGGGATCAGTAAGTGGAGGACATGTAATTAGACACTGTGTGTGTAAGAGCTGATTTACAAGGGTGGGTACTTTTACAGTCTTTATTTCTCTCCACAGGCAGTGAGTGTTATCACCCACTCATTACGGGCCATCTCATGTCTCATAAACTGCTGCTCCTGTGGAGTGTGCTGCCTTATTCGATTCAGACGTTTTCTCCAAACAGGTGTCAGCATCTTCAAACAAGTTAGATCGCTCCATGAATATCTCTCCTTGGAAAATTCCTTGAACAAAATTGATTTTCAGTGACTGGTTTATGGATTTTTCCACATTCATAAATCTACAGTGCACTGCAAGAGCACACACACCCAATGCATGGCTTGCACAGACACCGTTTGAACTCTGAGACTGACAGCTCAACCTTTTGTAAACAGAGTCAAAACGGACTTTTTAGTTGATTTATGATGGGTAGAGAGAAGTTTATTTTCCATCCATCTGCAATTCAAACTCTGTGAATCTGTGAATAAAATCTGGATTGAGCCGCTTTAAAGCTCTTAGCTTCACCACTGTAGCTGCGTGTCATGACAAAACCGCAGTTTCTCCTGGACGTGAGGGAGGAGAAAAGAGACTCCACCTGACCTGCACAATCAATCCGTCTGTCTTCACCTCTTTGCTTCGAGGGCGGAAAGCGCATCCCATTGCTGCAGATTTCAATGAAATTGGACTGTGAAGACTAGGTGACACAGCAGCCACTCCACACCGCGTTCCTTCTCCGATGCATAATTATTCATAAAAGCCGAGGCTGCTCCCTCGTTGCAGGCAGGCTGTAATTACACCGTACTCGTCTTTGTTGCTGTTTCTAACCTGGCCGTCGTAATGAGCGTTACGTTCCCATTATCACAGAACAAGGAGCTTTTTATTGTGCCTAAACACATTCGCTCCAAAGTTAATGAGCCAGAAAACTAGTTTCTTATTCATACCTGTCTCCATTGCCAGCTCCGCCCGCACCTGTGTTCCTCTCTCATCCTCCGCGCCCAAGTTCTCTCTCTCTCCCTCTCTCTCTCTCTGTGTTTCATAGCCTCTCTCACCCTTCTCTTATCTCTGACGCTCTCTCTTCAGTGTAGTCCTTTGCACCTTGTCTGTTTAGACATTTGATTAAGCTAAATTCAGAAGCCGATTTATTATTAATGCAAGGATGCACTGGGATTTCACTTCCCACCAGAGCGTTTATATGAAACATCTAATTAAAGGTCTGCATCCACAGATTGCCTGCCAACTATGTTCTGTCACGGAAGAGCATTATTTAAAGTGCTAATTAATGAGATTCTTGAGTTTTTAAATTTTTATTTTGGTGATGTGTTTGGCGCTAAGAGCTCATTGCTGTGTTGCTCCTCCACCGCACTTCCCAAAGATCACCTGTCAATCAAACAGTGTGGGCGGGACATCTTTTTCCTTGGATTTCCTGTTGATGTTGTTTGAGTTTCTGTAGGTGACGCTCTATTCTGTGTCTGTTCAGCCATATGGTGGCTATTGCTGCCCATGATAACCGCTCAGTTCTTCTGTTTATTCCAAAGACACCAAACTTCCTGTGACCTAGAGGGTTTTTCTTGAGAAAGACCTACCAGACACACTGGGTGTCCAGAACGACAAATATGCAGGGTCATTAAAAACCTGGAAAAGTCTCATTTTCCAGACTTGGAAAAATCATGAAATTAATTAATTACAGTAATCCTCCATGGATAATCTTCCTCATTCTGAAGTGCAAGTCCGACTTTCTGTAGCTGTTGGCATAATGTAACATGCGTCATGTGTAACTACGTTGTGCTCCTTCAATTCCACTTCTGTTCATGTACTTATAGGTTGTGAATGGTCATGGAAGTTTTATTATGGGTCCTTGAAAAGTCATGGAAAAGTTTTGAAATTTTGTCTGTGAAAATGTGTGGGAGCCCTGAATATGGCAAACATTAAAGCTTCCATGAACTGGATATCCTGATTTCATCCCTATATCAAACAACATTGGATACTAGCAAAAGAGAAATCAATTATATGAAAACGTGTTACGTGTCAAATAGGACGGTGGAAAAGAGAAGCTACCAAAGCTTGATGACACCGTAGCTAATCCTGTCAATTCCTTATCAGCACATACTCACCAGGCCTCATTACGAGTTCGGTCACATCTCAAATGCAGTGTTTTCTGGCTCTTTTATGGCTTTATACATTGTATGACTTGAAATATGTAATTTAGAAGTTGGCGTTTAATTGCAGCTCTAACTGCCTTGGATTCAGAAACAGTAATTATGCTCTTGAAGTGCTTGCGTTCCTTATGCAGATAAGTTAGATGGATTACTCAGCAGATGAACATAAGCAGAACAGCACAGTTACTTTAGCCATCCAGTTAACTTAACTGTAGCATTTATCTGTGTGGTGAGTTTGACTAATTGTTGCTTCCATGTGGCTCCACTTCGGCTACAAGTGAGCGGCTGTCTTCAGCTCATGAGGAGTGTGTCTCTGTAAGGAATGGCAGCTTCCTGTACGTCTTCATTTAATAGAATTGATATTAAAACATAATGTTGTGCTTTGTTCTCACAACTTGTCTCAGTGCTCCACAGTAATGTGCACATCTGTGTTTTTTTGAGCAAGACAGAATATTGGATTTGAATTAACCATGCAGGGACATTCAAGGGGAGCCTGTGTGTGAGAGTGAGAACGTGTGTGTAAGCGAGAGAGAGAGAGAGAGAGAGAGAGAGAGAGTGAGTTTGCTCATGTTTCTGTTTTTCTGAGTGGGTGTGTGCGATGTGGATGTCATGCCCTTGGAGATTTGAAGTTGTTGCTGTGGGTCTTGATTTTTGCAGGATGTGTCATCATCTTAGCCCAGATGCTGGGTATTATTGGAAATTTTGACGATACTTACACAGGTTTGATATTTTAAGCTGTTACATCGATCAGACAGGTGGCAATCCTGACAATAGTTTCACTTATTTTCTTATTCTAACCGCAGAAAAAGGTTAGTGCAGCTAATACACTTTATTGGAAAATCATCAAACACAATAATAGTGGTTTTTGTTCTAAGTAAACTTCCTGTCATCAACTGAAGCTAGCAGCTGTTAGCCATAATACTACATGCAGCTGAAAGTGAGCCTGCAAACTGAACAAATGATTGTGGCAGAGACAGTTTGAGGGAGACGGTGAAATCAGGTGCTCTCTCTGAAACGCCCCTGGACAGTAAGATCACAACCAACAAGACCAGACCTCTATCTCTTTAATGCGGAGTCGTCTACGTCTCTGTTCTGACATATATTATCATTTACTGTTCAGATTTAGTGACACTGTCAAATTGAAAACAACATGGAGTCATAAAATTGTTCTGAAGGACATTGGTCCCACAGAAAAATAGCATTTTTCTCTCACTGAGGCTCATACACATGCGCTTTCCACAGACCCAAGAAACAGCAAGATTATCACATTGCACTTTGTGGCAGCCCTTGTCGTTGCCATGGTAACTGTAAACAGTCAAGTCAGGCACATAGTCGAGCCACAGGGACTTGAAATAAAAGTACATACAATAGATTTTTATCTGTATCAATTCCTCGGTGTGGAGCAGGCCAACAGAGTCGTTTTGCCTGAACTTGTCTGCAGCGTTGTTGTCGTTGAGCTGTTGCTCCCTGCTTGTATGATCTGTCATAAATGTCAAAGTTGTGCAGCTATGCAACATCTGAAAGTCTGATTGGCTGATAGTGTGTCTTACGTTGATGTTGCCACCATAGTTTTTCAAATTTTCCCATTGTAAACTGATGGAGTGCAGTGTCTCCTTTCATTATCATTATCTGCTTGTAGGTTCTTTATTGCAATTGCCATGCTAACATTAAAGGAATACTTCACCCAAAAGCCATTTGTTTTGTGTCATTTACTCACCCTGAGTTCTCTTGAATGTTCGGTTAGTGTGTTTTTTTCTTTTAAGTGCCTCACGGAGAGAAAAGATTCCAAAAACTCGCCATTTTTGTTAGCATGGCGTTGATCAGCGACTTTGACAAACAGTGGCAAAAAAAACAACAAAAAAAAAAACAATGAAGACATCTGTTTCAAATTCCCAAACCCTTTCTGCAGCGCAATCCAAGCCTTGACTCTCCATTATGTTCACTACATCCCCAAACAATGTAATTATGGCTGCTGTTTGTCAAAATTGCTAATCAATGTCATGATCGTTTTTGAAACCTTCGTTCTCTGTGAGGCGTGGGATTCAAAACTGTTTTTGTCGGGCATTCAGGACAGCTCGGCATGAGTGCATGATACAAAATAGATTTTTGGGTGAAGTGTTCCTTTCACTGTAATACTGTCGCTAAAAACTGCGAGTCATGCCTCGAGGCGCGCACATTTCAACATGTTAAACATCGGGGCGATGGCAATATGTTAAACATCAAGGCATTATGCTGTGCCGATGGCGATGAATGATTTTTTTTAAACTGTGCATTTAATATGGAGCATCATTGCACAGTGTGCTCGTCTCCTGTATGCTAAACACAGCCTCAATGACCTTTTCTATCAGCTCACGCAGCAAGATAGAGATCAATACTACAGCACCACACAACACATCAGATCATTAGTTACAAGTCCTTGGAAAACATATTGGCATTGATTGATATCACAAGTGCGCCCTCAAGCCTATTTGTTGGAGCCGAGTTAAAAAGAAAACATAATCCCTGCAGGTCAATTCAAACATGTCTATGATATCTCAATTCTTGTTTCCAAAGTGCAGCGGGCATCTGCAGGCTTAGAGGCTTACTTGTGTTGTGCATGTTTGCTCTTCTTGCTGCGTGATCTTCATTGAATGCGACAAGTTGGTCTAAACACGATGGAAGATTTGCGATGCCTAATCAAATTAAAAACTGCAGAAGAAATAAGGTGGAATGTGATTTAATAAAATGAATTTTTACATTAATTTCCAAATGGATACCTGTATAATTAAGTGAAAAAATAGCCTGATAAATAGAATTTATTTAAGTCACTCACATGTTATTGGGTGTACTTTATTACTGGCAGGGGAAATAAAAGGAAATGTTCACTGTACCTGTGAGGCTGTAAGACAGGCCTCCATTTGGGATCTGGCGAAAGGTTAATGCACTGCCACTGTCTCTCTGCGGCCGCTCTTTCTGCTTTTCGAGGTGTTTTTACCCATTCTCACCTCTGAGCCCGCAGCTGATGGCAGCTCAGTATCTGTGGACGAAGATCCGGACACAGGAAGGGAAGGCTAGCATCAAAGCATTATTTACTCTCCAGAGACGTTGTGTAGACCTGTTTTAAAATTCCAGTCACACAGGCCAGCACTGGCAATAGCATTAAATTTGCAGTTTACTGAAAATGCTCTCAGACAGACTTCATATGATGACAACGTTTGACATGCACAGAATACTGGTTAACACATTTCCATAGTAAATGACAGCAATGTCCAAAGGCCAGATTAGCAGGCTGCCATGGCCTTTGAACTTCAAAACTATCTTAGTGCAAATTTAGTATTATTGATTATATGTAATGAAGATTTCTGCTCCTTCTTCGTAAGGTCAAGGTTAATCTATCCCTGCCCCGCCTTTCCCTCCACCTCTCTGTGTCTTTGGGCTCTCTATATAGGAGGAATGGCTGCATGCTTTCAGGTTCATGTCTGTTTTTTTTTTTTTAAATCCATGTCAAAGAAAATGTCAAAGAAAGAAATTTAATTCCAGGAGCATGGGATTTGCCCTTTTTGTGCTTTGGCCTCCTATCAAGTGGCCTGACGCTGATTCCTGCCTAATGTGGGTGGTCGACTGGGACGTCTTATGAAGAGGCAGAAGAAACATGATAGGCACTGAACAGATGAACATCCATCTCAAGAGATTTTAGCCTTTCTGAGAAAATATTTAAATCAGAAAAGAAATATTATCCTCCCTAAATGTGCATTGCTGTGCTCAGAAATATAGACTTGCACCGGGCACCATTCTTTCCAAACCAACTTTATTTGGAACATAACGGTAAAATATTTCTAGATAACCATCAAATGTCTTCACAGAGTCACAGTCATATTAAAAAACAAAACTAAGGCAACAGTTTCCAGATAGTACATCACAAAATCATATTTATTCTATAGTATATTCCTTTGTTGGTCAATCATGAAAGCAGCGGCTCCATAAAAATAAACAATTTGCCTCAGTGTTACACATGACAAATAAAACAGTTACATAATCATTTTTCATACACACAGGGACCATACACACAAGAATACATGAATCTACACTCAACACATACACTGATACAATCACTAAATCAAAAAAAACTTTTATTATTCTACATTCCACGTTGGCCACATGTTGAATGTTGCTTCTCTACAGCTATTACAGAGCGAGAACTTTATCTTCCTCCTGCACAATTATGCTCCCTTGTGCAGAAGGCTGCACTCAGGAATTTATGAACATTTCGTGCTTACTGCCTGGTCGTTGATCGTTTCCTGTTGGCAGAAAAGCCAACAGGAGACGTTTACTGCCCGGTCGTTGATCAGGCAGTAAACGCCACACAGCATCGGTATATCTGAACAGAGCACATCCAACAAGCTTTGTTTCCCGGCTCGTTGAAGGCTCACTGAATTGCACTAAAACTAAAAGCAGACGAGCAAAACGATGGTCTGATAAACCCACAGTTCACACGATAAAAAATATCATTTCACATTGCCTCGGCTCATCACCTCCACAGTATAGAGATAAATACTGAGCCTGTAGTGTGGCACTTTAAATTTATCAACATACTTCAAAGGTTACACTTAAATTTCTCTTTAACACTATATACAGTGTTTCATATTGTAAAATACTGAGGTGTACAGCCATGGTCATGGGGACTAGAACAATAAATAATAATAACTATATGTGGCATTTCAAAATAAAGTTACAAAGTGCTTTATATATTATATTAGTCTAACCAACACTGGCCCTGTCTCAGTGCTGAAAATCCTCACTCACAGTGGAAAAAAAAAACCTCCACATATGATTACATGAATACACTTTATAGAATATAATCCCCAATCTCCAGAGCTGACTCAGCACAGTGTCTTGGCTTTCACATTGTGCTCGAGGCCATACATCCTCAACAGAGAAAATACAGGCTGTTTTTCAATGAGGATTTGGGTGTGACTCAAGCGTTCGCCCTCCAAAGAGTTGCCTGCCTCAACACAAGGGGAGTCAGGATCGCTTAAGGCAACACAAACAGTTATTAAAGCTGCACTAGGCGAGATTTTAATGACGGAATCACGGCTGAAATCACAGAGTGGGGCTGCAACAGCGAGGAGCATCCCGTCCCCTTTAATTGAGACATGGTACATTGGCCATATTTGCCTTAATTAAAATGTAGTTTTGGATACAGATGCTTTTCTGCCAACAGGAAACGATGAATCAAAAAATTAAAAGGCGAAATACAAACTGTCTGCCAAACAGCAGCAGTCGAGCGCTCTGTCCAATGGAAACTGGACTCAGCAGCATTAGCTCTTTCGTCTCTCTTGTCTCTTTAGTATCCTTAGGCATAAAAATGTTTCTGTTTCCTCTTGTCATTTGGAGCTGACAGTGTGCAAAGTTGCCTGGTGCAGCTCTAAAGAGCAGAAATCAGTCTGTACTGGACTGAAACTCAGAATCAGCAGATACTGAGCTGTGCACTGAGAAGAGCACAACTCAAAGTTATGTGCTTTGAATTGTCCATGAAAAATGAGAATGGTCCAACATTAACTCTCATATTGACTTGTGCACAGTATTTTACACTTGGGTCCCATTCAAGGTAACAGCTTTGTGGAAGGACACTGCTTGCTGTAATCGTTAATTGCGTATTTACAACATCTTCGATCAGTCTTGGTGATCAGGGGCCAGTTTGGCTTTGTGACCCAAACACTATCATTATGCATCAGTGGCAGTAATCTCTGTGTTTACGTCTCAAAGACAGCAGCCTGGCCGGGAAAAGGTCAGACAGCAGGCACTCAGGAAACACCATTCCACTTGACAGACTCCATTAAGGAAGTTACCAAGTCTTTAGTTCACACCAGATACTACGCTGCACCTCGCACCTCTCCCTCTGGCCTCTCCTTCACACTCAAGCGTTGCTGAAAGTCACCTTCCCATAGACGCAAGGATCCTGGAACATCATCTTCTTGTCAGGCAGCAGCTCATCTGTGACAGTGAGCTCCTCCAGCTCCGTAGTGAAGTGGTCAGTGCTCTCCACCATGGATGTGTCCTTCACGGCGCTGTAGGTGAGAGCCACGCTGTAGGTGGCAGGCTTGTCCGAGCCCTTTCGCCCGCAGCGGCAGATCTTGCGGAAAGCGGCGCGGAACTTCTGAGACATGGCGTTGTAGATGACTGGGTTGATGGCACTGTTGAGGTAGATGCACATCCGGCAGAACAGCAGGAACCAGCTGTCCAGATAGGCCTGGTCCAGGAAGGAGTTGACCACCACTAAGGTGCGGTAGGGCATCCAAAGCGTGGCGAACAGGATCACCACCACAGCCAGCATCTTGGTCACCTAGAAGAGCACAGAGGGAAATTTGGGAACTGTCACTGATTAAGCTCTCATTGGAGCACTTAAGGCAATAAAATAAACCATCTTCAGTGAATAAATATAATTTAATAAATAAATAATAGCAATAATTACAGACATGTGGCTAAACCTGTCATAGTGTGTAGGAAACCATACAGTCTACACAATCTTCTATACAATCTTTATACAGTCATACTGTATAAAGTTTAGTTTTTCAGAATTGTTAAAAACTGTAATTTATGGTTCTTAACCTATTTAACAAAAAATATCACTCATTCCTGACATAAATCGTTTTTTTTAATTTTTTTTTAAAAGGTTTTCTTGAATCAAGTGTCACTTCCATGATACCAGTGGAGTGATTTGTTTTATTCGGCTATGTTTCAAGACACTAAAGTCAAGAAAAATAAGGCTGATGATATGACTCTGAATAAGTTTAGATTAGAATGTTTCCAGTGTAAGGAGTCAGAGCAACTGTGAGATAAGAGCCCAATAACTTTTTTCCATATAGGATGGTTATTAACTGGAGTTGCGTCTGGATGCGCCAGGCTCTCGCGCTCCCCACTCACCTGCCTGCGGGAGGTCGCAGTTGAACTGGAGTGGCGAGTGTTTTTACAGCTCGCCTCCTTATGGACCGTGGCGTCGTTGTGTCCGTTTTTCTTCTTCTCCTTCGGGTCAGATGGCAGCGGGTTGAGAAAGAGGATCCGTGCGATGAGTCCGTACAGGATCGCAGAGAGCAAAAGTGGCAAAACAAAAAATATACCGAAATCAAAAAAGTAAATAGGCAAATAAAAGTGTCTCGGGACTTTGTAGCCGCAGGTGATGATGGTGATGTTGTCGTACACCAGCTCTTGGATATCTGACAAGTAGAACCACATTACGCAGTAAAGCGAAGTAAAAACCCATACAAACAAAATGATTTTCTTCGCCCTGGACAGGGTGCAAAGAAACTGTGCTTTAATGGGATGGCAAATGGCGATGTATCTTTCAATGGTGAAAGCTGTTATGGAGCAAGATGAGGCATTGATTCCAAGGTACTGAAAGTACGTGATGCAAAGGCATCCATAGTGGCCAAATATCCAAGATCCAAAGATGCTGTCCATGATACTTGGTAAACCAGCCGCTGTTAGCACCATCAGATCTGCCACAGCCAGACTCACAAGGTAGCAGTTGGTAGGCGTCCTCATGTGTTTGGTGGTAAGCACCACCAAAATGACCATAACGTTGCCAACGAGTCCTAAAGCGCATATCACAAAAAGCAATAAACTACTTATCACTTTATACTGGATGCTGTGGTCCACCCACGTCCCCAAGGTGGCGTTTGTTTCTTGAGCTGTAGTAAAGTTTTCCATTTTGGTCGGTCACGAAAAATGCTTTATCTGTGGAGAGCAGCGACTGTACAGTGCGCTTGCAGCCTCCCGGCGCATCAACCGGCTTTTACGCACGAAAGAAGCTCTAGAAACTCTAAAGATCTGGGAAAGTGTATGAATCGTTAAAAGACATCGAAACTGTATCCAGACATGTACTACACGAATTACTCAGACTCAAAATGCCCAATGGTCCGTCGGACACAAGCATAATACCCTGCTAATTCATTGTCATGCGGTGCGTAAAAGTGATGCGCCGCCGTGCTCTCGCCAGAAGAAACTGCGCCTGTCGGACCGGTACTGGTTTTGAGACGTAGCTTTTGGCAGAGGGTCTCATTACGCATGCGAGGTTATGAGCCCTTCATTGCATTTTCTAACTCAGATCTCGCTTTAAACAAAACTAGCTGCAACCATAAAAATCAATAAAACGTCTGCGTTGTCTGCCTGTTGTTAGTCATAAAATGTGTTTGCAGTTTAATTGCAAACAGGCTACAGAGAACGGGGAATAAATGTTAGTGCTGCCCTTAAAAATGATTCATTTCAGTTTGCAAGTAGTCTGCTGGGTCCCTGTTATTCTGTTATAGTTAATTCATTTAGGTCTTACTCAGATTAAATTGTTGATCTAAACGTACAAAGCAATTTTAGCCTAAATGTCACAATTCAATTTGTGAGATATGTGTGTTTTAGAGGGCAGTTGAGAGTCACCTCTGGTGCACACAGAGGTCCACTTCCATTAGTCTGAAGTCTAGACTAGCTCAGCTCAACAGGCAGCCTCTCTTAATATACATAATGGAAACAACTGAGCTTTCTGAGCTATGAGATGAAGCTGATGGATATACCTGAATGCTTTTGTAATACCTCTATAAGATGTATAGAGGAGCTCATGGCACAACTGTTTTTTATGAAGAATATAATTTCAGAATGGATGCGTTTTAATTGCACAGTAACCTTAAGGGAGTTTTGCAGTACTACAGATGTCATTTTTTAATCATTAATTAGCTTATTATACTTGAATCTTTTTTACTATATGCTTTATTTCCTGAGTTTTTGCTGATGCATGAAATCTCAGCAACAATCTATTCCTACTGGCAAATCTTAGGTCCCATTCAGTATGGTCTCTACATAGAAGATGGCATTATGAGAAAAGGGCTTATTTTACCAACTGCAATTCAGATAATGAAGAAAGTTTGGTGTCTTAGAAATAAGACTGAAGATCAAGACTGGCAACTTGTTTTGCATTTTGTGTTTCACTTTTATTTTAGAATAAGATAACATTTGTCCATGTTGTACCCTCAGGTCAAACATGTCTTGGAAACATTTGACTTCACAAGGGCTTTTTTTCCAGTGTATTAGCCTGTGTAAATCTATGAAACTGAACTGTTCCTAAAGTCAAATACAAATTTATGCTTAACCAAAACCCTTACTTATTTACTAAAGTCATTACTAAGAAAAAAAATGTTGTACCACTAGATCTGTGTTGCTGCTGTGATGTGTCAACATTGCCTGCTGTTTTCTTTACCATTCTGCGTATTATGAGTAAAAGGCACAGAAACAGATCTGTGCTGTTTAACCTGTTTCAACTGCCATGCTGTCCTTTATGCATGCAGCATGGGCATTTTGCAGTTGCTTGTTCTCTACACAAAACTGTGGAGGTGGGAAATCGCTCTCCTCCACACCAACTGTGCACTTTCTAAAGGAACTGTGCTGAGAATGGTGACGGTCTTGCCAGCACTTTATTCATGTGATTGTGCTGTGAGCTTTGAAGTTGCCAGCAGTCCATCCCGAGCAACAGGTGCACCAGGGCTGCAGGGAATTACATAACGACGCCCCCTTTCTCCCATGTCACATATCCTCTCACAGTAAAGATGAATACGTGAAGACAGAGCCAGTTTTTGCTGAAGTGCCTTTATCTATTTTTTTCATTGACTGGGATCTCTTCTCAGCCAGGGCATAACACAAATAAAAACACAAGCAGATAATAAGAGATGAAGAAGAGCATTTGTTTTAATCTGATGAGAGGATGCAGTGGGTTGGTATATACATCAGAACAAAAAAAAAACATGCAAATTTGATGTCTTTCCTTTTATTTCTGGCATATTTCTGTCTATTTGCTAAACATCTGGTTCACTCGAACAGGTTAGAGAGTCATCTGTATATTCTGTAAAATGGGATGACGATGATTTGAGTTGAGCGTTAACCTTTACTTTGAAGAAGGGTTAATACATATTTCAGAACTACCTGGGCTACCTGGCGCTCAGTGAAATGGCTTTGGCCATCTGTCAGCCTTTGGTCAAGATTTTCCCTGCAGCAAGAAGGATGAAACGCTCCCATCATGTTCTCAAAATAGCTGAACCCCCCCAATTTGTTTCCATTGCAGCATTTATGCTGATTCATGAGGGGAACTGCTGGCGTTGCTTTATCTTATTTTATTATTTTGTTATTATTAGATAGAGATGGTTCAGATCCAAGCAGCAGAAGCAGGCAGGACAGGCAATAATGAGAGGTAAATTATTGAAAGAGTTTTACTGCCACCCAAAGGACGAACCTGACCAGTACCAAAGCTGAAATACAATAAATAAATAAATAAATAAATAAAAATACTGCTGAATAGAAATCACAAATTTGAATTTACCTGAACCATTTCCACGATTTTATACAGATAGTTTCAATTTAAAATTCTAATATTTAATGCTTTCTCCATAATTTTGAATCCAAAGTACTAATCTGTAATATCACCATCACAATATCAAACACCTTATGGAGCTGTTCTACCAGCAGTGGATGAGAGGCAGATTTTTCGAGCTTGTGTAATGCTGGTGTGAACTTTTATATTTAAATGAGTTTCATGTCATTTGTAGTGTTAATGATTCTGTATCAGTTACCCAAATCCCTTGATGATAATCATCTTCAGTTCAGGCCGAATGTCAGTGGATTGTTCATTATCAGTAATCCAGCTTTAAAAAATGACATTTTTTTCTGGCTTTAACAGAGACTTGCACTCAAATGAAGTGCAAGCTGTCCAAACCCTTGGACTAGATTTGATTTAAAGTTAAACTGCTTCAAGCAGATCATCCTGTTGTTCTGTTTATGTGAAGTCCTGAGTTTGAATCTGGCCTAGGCCCTTTGTTGCATGCCCTCTCCCTTTATCTCCCTTGTCCTACAGTAAACTATCAAATAATGGCAAAAAATAATCTTTAAAATGCTGCAAGTAGTTCATGCTATATGAAGAACAGGAGCACAGGACGGCCCACAATATATGACCTTTTTTAAAAAGGAGAGCAGGCATCCACTCCTGTGCCTATAGTATATTTATATTTAGAAAGTGGGAAAGAAGCGAGGGAGACAGAGTGGTGGAAACACAGGAGAGAAAGCTCTGGCTGGTTTCGATCCGAGGTCAGTGGGGGGGGATGGATGTGGTCCCAGAGCCATGAGACTTCACTGTGTCAGGGCACGCAGTCTATAACCTTTGCAATTAACCCCTTGAACTCTGATTTCCCCTTAAATAGTTTCAAAGTCAGAAAAAAAAATTCCCATGTGGTACAACAATGTCACATTCATCTTCTGTATCTGCTGGCTGCACCACTCCAGTGAAGCTACATCACACTTACACTGAGTGAAATATTCAAACCCAAGATGCCATTGATTTATGGCTGCAGCATTACATCAAATAGAAAATATCTACATGTCTTGTGCATCATTTTAGACACATTTCCCTCTAATTCAGCAAGACATATGTGGTATCTTTGGAAACCTTGGGATCTCCACTAGAATTTAAAATAAAGTCCTGTAGGTTTGAATAAAGCTAGGCCATGCAGCATTTATAATAATGAACCAACCAATGGGACTGGCAGGACTGAAGAGGCTTAAAAACGAGTCAGCATCACTGTGATCCTCAAACCTTCAACACTTGGGAAAAAAAACAGGACTGCTTAAAACAAAAATAACAATAGGTCACAACAGAGGAAAAATAATAATATAGGGTGAAGTATACTATGAAGTTGTTTGTTTCATGAATATGAATGGGCTGAGCTTGATGATGTGTTGGGCCATATATGCCAATGATATATCGAAGTGTCTCCATCTGTTCTGAAAGAGCCACAAACTTTACAATGTGGCCATATACACGTGAGTTACTGCTGTCATTGTACTGTGGGCACAGCAGTTGCACATATATGCTTACTCTTATATTCTACAGTAGATCAAAATAAGTGTTCATCAGCAAAAAATATTGCTTTTTTTGCAGTCACATATGTAATAACTCAGCAGATGCATAACAGTATTTGAAAATGTAAAATGACCCTTGACCATTTTGATTTACTGATGCGGTGGCAGGTCATTTTAAGAAGAAATCAGTCCAAGCCAACAGAGACCTATAGGGCTGTCAACCTCGCATACCTCACACACACACACACACACACACACACACCACAGAGCTATGACTCAAGGTCAGCCGTAAAGAAGCTGCCAAGTGCTCCGACCCTGACCTCGCTCAATTAATGGCAAATACAGTGTGCGCTACAGCCCATAGCTGCTGTGACAGAAAACATTACTCCGAGTTATAAGACAGCTCTCCCTCTTTGTCACCCACGCTGCCTGTTTCCTCGCAGTCAGTGTGGGTCACACGTACAACGCACACATGGACGGTGGAGGCTGAAATGCGAGAGTAAAAAATCTCCACCTTATAAAGTAATTTAGTCTCATATTTGGTGTTAAAATCTTGTTTTTCTTAAAACGAGAAAAAAAAATTCACCGATTGGATGAGATAATCCAAATGGTTTGAATCAAGTGTCATTTTCTTGATCCCAGTGGGCTGATCTGCCTTATTCTGCCTTGTTTCAACATATTTATACTTGTTCCCAGAAAAAAATCCTGAAACAAATGAAACTGCATTGGAAACAAGTGCTTATCTCAGCCCACTGGTGGATTTGTTTTTCTCGTTTTAAGAAAAACAAGATTTTAACACTGAATATGAGACTTGTTAAAATGGATTTTTTTTTCTTTTTCTTTTCTATTTTTTTCAGTGTAGCATGATTGTGACCAAAAACAACAGCAGACGACTGCAGCTGTGCAGAATAGAGAACATTTCCTGGGTAAACAAAGATTCAAATAATATATGCAAGCAAACAGCATACAGCCACAGTGAGGCCGGGGTGCTGGACTGGAGGGAACAGGGCTCCAAGCTGAGGGAGGGTCCCCAAAGTGCCTTTTGTGGTTCTCAATATGAACATTTTATACTTTAATATCACGCTGCTCCAGTTTTGAAACATACTTTGGCCGAAATCTACAAAGCAATCTGCAAATAAAACTCTTGCAAACATGATACAGAAACTGCTGAAAGGATGAGAGACAAGCTTGAACAATCAGGATTAAAACTTGGCTCGGTTTTTCCTGAACAGACTGAAACTAAATGATCCTCAGTTGACACATTTTGAATGGCAGAGTAGTAAAGTTTGGTTGTAATGACTGACTAAACTGCAGAAGAGGATCTAAACTCTGCAATGAACATGGCCAACAAAACAGTTTGAATCCTCATCTCATGTGAGTTTATATCATTTTCAAAAAGATTTGAGAAAATAAATACTCATTTTTATGTATTATAATGTGTTGGGGGGTCTAAAAATCACTGATTGTACCTTTATCGCTTCAGGGTATTAAAGTCTAAAACCCATCATTTTAAATAAGAATACACTCAATATTTGATCTGAAAACGAATGTGTGGAGGATTTTGGATGGGTAGATATAGATGTTGTTTGCAGGAGGTGGAGAAAGAGACTCCTGAGTCTCTGCATGCACATTGGCCCTGTAATTGCTAGGTGCACCCCTGCTGTCAGGGCACGCTCACATATTCGTTTGATGTCTGTAGGAATACCTATATTGTGATTTACCTGGTTGAGCCTCATCCAAAATAC
>OMKZ01051146.1:0-11948 GCA_900302535.1 Neoniphon sammara | reverse complement strand
GGGGTAGTATACTATCATGTATATAAAAATGTTAAAATGAAACAGAAGGCAGGTTATCAAAGACATGTGTTTCACTGTTCTAATCAGGCAGTGAGGCAATAACTGGTGGGACATACCGCTCTGGGCCACTGCTGTCTGGGACTGATACACTGGCATTGTACTGCATGGGCCGAGGTGGTGGTGGAGGTGGTGGTTGTGGTGGTTGTGGTGGAGGAGGTTGGCATTGGGCAGGGGCATTCAATCACAAGATGTCAAGTTAGGTGCCCATTTAAGGAGGGGCACAGTTTATGGGCAGGGCCAACCGGGAGTGTCAGGTGGGCGGGCGTTCAGGGGCGGGCGGAGGTTGGGCCAACGTCAAGGTGGGCAACGCAGGAGGGGCATGTCGATCCAGTACATGGGCAACGGAGGAAGGTGGCCAAAAATAAAAATAAAAAATAAAAAAAGAGTAAAGGAGAAGGGAAGAGGGGGAGAAGGAATACATTTTTAATTTAATACACGCTATTCTCCAACACTATAATTTGTCCCAAAAGAAAAAATGAGAGACTTGAGAGAGAGCATAAGAGCAGGACGTCTGATCAAAGTGTGTAACAGCCTGTAGCACTACAAAGATTTACATCAGTGTAAAGCTTAACAGACTATAGGTCCGCTCAAGTTTTAAGACACCAGTTGAGGGGTTGATGTTGACTGTCACAGCTGCACGGCCGACTATAGCTTCAACGCTATGGAGGGAATTGGAATCAAGTAGAAAACCACGAAAGCACATGACTGAAAAAAATATCCAGGATCTGGACAACAGGGCCTCCCCTCCTTTCCCTACTTCTGTCCAAAGGAAACTAAACCATGTCTGTCCACATGAGCCAACCTATAGATACGTGATCATGGAAAAAATGATCTGCGATTGACAATGGAAGTCAATTCTTGATGTCAAATAATAAAAAAACATAATTACTGGCGACAAATCTGGACCAGTTTCCGTGAGAATCCAATGAATGGGGTGGGGGTCATAGATTATCATCCAAAATGTGCTATTAGGCAAGTCATTGCAACTTAGATTTAGATCAATTCAATTTAAATATTCCTCAGGAATATTAAGACACTGAACAGTTGTGGGTCCCTTAAGGTCTATGAAGCTTCTGAGGGGATATTAGCCAACTCAGTTTCTTTTCTGAGCTGCAGTACCAGCAGTACTTCATCAGTTTACTCACATCTGTGCGTAGGGCTTTTATGTTCTTGCCACCTTTTCCAATAACGGCACCTGCATTCTGTGGAGAAACAGAGGGTTTTCCATGAAACAAAATAACTTTAATCTATGGTAAAGAAATAACAGAATGGCAGGCTGCCGCGGCCTGCCGTGTGATCAGGGCTTTACTTTGCTTTGAAGCAGCACACGCAGCTCCACCATCTCATCTGTGTTACGTGAACGTTTGAAGGCCTGCTCTTCGTCCATGTCCTCAGCTGGGCGTTTACCTGAGGAAGTCAACATTTTGATTAAGTCTAAAAATAACACTTTAGTTCAACAAAGACGCTGTGATGCTTACATGTGGGACCATCAACATTCAATATTTTCTGAGATGACCTGATAAAAAGTGAAAAAAAAAAAATGCTAGTCTTAGTCTCTAGCCTTATTAGGAATGGAGGAAGCAATTTTTCTTTATTTCATCTACAGTTTGAATAAACTGACTTTCTTCAGCTCAAATCTAACTTTCTTGTGCACATGATTTCCTTTATGAACATTCCAACTTGTCCTGCATTTCTCTACTGCGCTATTTTGCAGAAAATGTTGGTGTCTTCGACGGTCTTCACTTACTAATTATTTTGGGAGTTACTTCACTCATTTTTTTTCTTGCAGTAAGCTAGCACTGTTGTCACTGCTGTTGGCTATTTTTAAAAATGTCATATCAACTAATGTAAATAACATTTCCCTGTCTTCTGGCCCTTTGAATCACCACAAAGTTTTAGGGGCCGGCAAATCATCCCCGAGGCTGACTTCCCTGGCTGAGCATCGGCGTTTTTGCTGTGGAAAAGCTCAGAACGGTTTGCAATTTGGCACCCGCTCCGGCCCCAGAGGATAGGGGCAAAAGTGTTAGGCTTACAGTATGCTCCACCCTCAGAGTGGGTTTCATTCAGAAGCCAACTGTATCCTGGCAGTTGTCCAGCCCCTACCATGTATCCTTCCTGGATTAAAACAAGAAGAGATCTGCTCAGGGCCCCCAGAACAGCAGTATCTTGGACAGGAGAAACCCACAACCATCTGATATGCCCACATGTCATGTGGTGCCGGCCAGAAATTTCCAGATTTTTCTTTTTTTTCTAGGGTGAACTAATGAGCCAGTATATCCACATACAGTAGCTGAGGCTGCACGTGACAACATATGATGGGCTTAGTTAATTTTCTAAGAATGAATGAGCTGCATTTCCCTTGATGATTATTACTGGTTGGCACACCTTTGGCAAAAAGAGTGATAACTCTGGGTTTTGTTCTACAAACATGCATAATCTTACCATTAGTGTCAGTATTGCTGAATGAGGTCTCTTCTTCCTGCTGCTCGATTTCCGCCTCCATTGTTTTGCACCAGCGGTGGAATGCAAACAGGCTCCTCTCCCTGGATCTGCTAAAAGACAAAGCAACATTAAAAATCAGGATGGCCACACAAAAATGTGTAAAAACACATACTGGTTGGCATGAGAGGTCAATAAAGTGAAGTAAAAAAAAATCATGCAAGTAATAAGTATGATTAAGGATGTTATTTTCATTTTTTGCATTTTTAATGCATTACTCTAAGAACCTGCAGGTGAATGCTGTAAGTCTGGCCTCAGGTGGCTATACCCTACATGTACAGTCCACTGTAGTCCACTGTACTCCAAAAAATTCTGCTTTCCTGCAAGCATCTTGAGAACAGGCCTGGCGTAGCGTGGGATGCTGGTCGATGCCTACGTTGCTTACGAAACTAGTTGTCCAACAACACCCACAACCACCCCATTTTTGGATAAGGTTCACCATAACACAAAACAAGATTTGCACGAGTTCGATCCAGGACATGATATTTGTGGGAATACTCCATGGTGGTTATGCAGCTCATCGCGAACTGCACATCCATTTCCACACTAGCTCCAGCTCACTTAGCTTGTGCTAAATCCAAAATACCTGAGGGCATAGGTTATGCAAGTAAAACTGCTCAATTTGTTGGTCAAACACAATGCAGTTCTCACGCGTAATTAGAAAATTTATCTGTCACCTGATCTGACTGTCAGTAAACTGAGTTCAGGTTTCAGCTTGACTAAGTTAACATGGCTTAGCTATGCTACTGGATATGCTAAGCTAGCCAGTTGCTCTATTCTTTTAGGTTGCTTCACGAGGCGTGTCTACTGTGTACACGTTGCGACGATCCAGCTAGCTAACGTGCTCAGACCAGAGCGAGTCAACTATTCCACGTCTGTCAGGTGGTGAATTCTGTTTCAAGTAGGTCACAGCTAAAAGAACAGGTTCCCAGATGCCTAGTCTACTCGGAACACATAAAACAATACTTGCAAAAGCAAACCTGCAGCAAAACCGCTTTCACTGCCGTCCAGTACGACTTCCTCGCCCTGAAATGTTAGCAAGCATGGAGTGAAGGTAAAGGGTGAGTTCGATTCGTCAACGCTGTGGATTGTTTCTGACACCTTTTGCGTCAGCATGGGCGGTCGGGGCAATAGAGACCAATCAAAACCGCCGAACGAAGTCAGTGCATCTCTGTGTTGACAAGGAGCAACTTATCTAACTCACCCATTTACAACGTCCGTCAGCCTCCCCTAATTGGAGAAGGCACACTGTGACAGTGGCTGTTATTGGACAGATTTCCTGTAGACTAAAATCACTATTTCTCTAAACGGTATAGAATAATGTCCCCAAATAGATCAGCACTGGCCCACCGACCCTCACTTATTTAGTGTTGTTACAAGGCAACCCAACCTTTGAAGATTTTGGTACTTAAAATTATATAACAGACCATAGTGGGGCGGTAACTATGGGAAGAGTGAAAGCTGAGACCAAAACACTTGCGTGAATCAATAATTACACCGAGACAAAATTACGCAGGCGCGCGCAGCTGTATTCAGAGGGGCATGTGGGACAGGCACAGTATGTTCCTTTGCTGTTTTCATTGAAATTTGCAGCGCATCCCCCGACCACTGAACGTAACAGTAGCTCGTCCCGGACAGAAGATAGAGGAACAACATAAACAATACGCCACCAATATGCTGCAGGAAAGTCCTGTTGTGGCAGTCTGTCTACCCCGTCATAGGATCCTACATGTGACAGTTATCGTGACTAAAATACATGAGATGCACCTCGGAAGTAAATTTTTCCACTGAATTAAATTAGCACGTTTACTTTGCTGATAAAATAAAGAATACCCATCCTATTTTTATGGTGGCCACTTTCTTTTAACCTGCCTCTAACCTACTTCAAACCTACTTCTACTTCAGTGACTGCCTACATTTCCCAGAATTCTTTTTGCCAAACCAATTGTAATAGTGATATCTCTAGCATAGTAACAACAATAACAATACAGTAACAATACAGCAAAATTTTCCATTTGAGAAAATGCAAGAGTCATGCCCATTTGACAGTAATGCTGTTATTAATGTTTCTTAATTATTAATAATAATGGCAGTCTGCCATAACTGTTAACACTGCTGTTAATGTTATTACACACGCACACACACACACACACACACACACTGCTCTATGCACACAGCGGTACACTTACTGTATATGCAGGCGCGCACAGGTGCCTCTTGGTTCATGCTTGGCGCTTGGCTACAGTGTTAAAGCTTTGACTGGTGCACAGCCTCACTCCCATTAAACTCAAATGTGTGGCCTGATCAGTTTGACTGTGATACATCTCATTGTCCACATGCTCTCTCCACTTCCATTCCAAGCATAAACCGGAGGAAGTGGCAGCAGGTGGGAGCATGTGTTGCATGCCACACTCTTGTCCCTTGCTGCTGACCTGGTGCATGTCGGGAAAATGCAAGTAGTGGGAGAATGGGGTTTGTACATTTTGGCCTGAGGATGGTGCTGTAGGGAAGGTCATGTGGTCACCAACATTGAGAGGGTTCATTTGCTTGGTAGCATGAATGAGGTTTCCAAATATCATGGCAATCCACCCATTCGATATTGAGATATCAAATTTAACATTTTGGCCTAAGGGTGGCACTAAAGAAAAGGTAACAGCATCATCAAAATCAAGAGGAATCTTCCTTTGCGGAGCATGAATCCACTCACCAAATATAATGCCAATCTGCTGATTAGATTTAGTGATATGTTGTGTGCAAATTTGACTCTTTAGACTGATGGTGGTAGTGACGCCATCACCTTCAGGGTTCATTCAGCTGATTTACACACAGCAAATTATGTTTGGCCTGTGGGTGGTGCTAGAGGACCACCCACAGGGTCACCACAATCAAGAGTAATCCACTGACTACATTTTGTGATATCTTGCGTGTTAATTTGACATTTTTGCCTGATGGTGACGCTAGAGGAAACATCTTGAGGTCAGCAGTAACAGTTTTCATCATCTGAGGAGCATAAATGTGCTAGCCAAATTTCCTGGCAATCCACCTGATAGATTGCAAGATTGCCTTGGAGTAAAGTGTTGAACAGATGAACAAACAAACTGACAAGACCATTAGGCACTTTCTACCAGCAGGGTACCACTGAATTTGTCTGCTATAAGACTCCACTGTGGTCATGTTGCAAACCGTTTCATGTGATACCACATTGTCAATGTTTGGCTATTCATCAGTGAGTTTACACCAATGGCCCGCACAGTCATCAAATCTCAACTTTAAAGAGCACTTTTGGGTTGAGAAGGCACAAATTGTTGATATCATTCTGCAGGAACTGCATGACATCATCAAGCAAACATGAGTCAAGATCCCTGTGGAACATTTCTGGCATCAGGAGACAGACCAGTGTGTAGTTCACAGTGTGTCTCAGTTCTCAGCAAGCTCTTATGCTTGTGGCTCATACACAAAGTTGCTCAGCCATACTTAGTTGTCATTGAACTTCAAAGTCATTACATTGTGTCATGGTTGTATCAAATCGTGAAGTCTGTATTACATTAGTTTCACAGCATATCCAGATTCTCTGCAGAAGGGGCACTGACACTGTAAGCCATTAACACTGAAAGCCACAAATCATGGTTGAGGGGGTAGGGATTTTAAGCCCCACTATGTACTGTGTGCTGATTGTTAATATAAAGCCAAGAAGCATGCCTTAATGTGACTTTGCAGTGGTTGGCTACATGGCATGGTATTACATTACAAATTATGCAAGCTCCATAATGTTTACCATTCTACAATGGTGTGGAGCTTGTCAACAGACGTCCATGCTACCCTTCTCCAGTATAGTGGTGTCTGTAGGACATGCCTCCAATGTGAGCTTGACATAATCAACTCTGGAGATGCAAAAACTACGCTAAACTCTCCACTGGCAACCTGCTGATCTTGTGACCAGGATGGGCAGCTGAAATCCATTTGGAATTTAAATATTTAACTTGTTCCTCGATGAAGCAGAGGGCTAATGTCTATTGCAGCTGAGTCCTCCACACATCTGGCATAGCCAATTAGTTGGGGTTTGTTGAAGTGGGGTTGTATGAGGCACTCATCCATAGTCAGTGGCTTACCTTCAGTAGATGCTGGTTGGCCCCCAGTTAGGAGAAACAGGCAGGAGAACTGACACAGAACCTAAGCAATGTACTGCTGTGGAGGGGGGCAGCAACAAAACCAATTTTAACCACGTGAAAAAGGCCCACCTAAAAAAAATCAATATCAGTCTAAGTGTACGCTATATTTAGAATGTTTTCACTGCTTTACATTGCCGTCAGACAGCTGTTTGATTTGGCACTGTATTTTCTCAACTGTAGTATACTGCGCGACACAGGTGCGCTCATGTAGAAATACGTAAGTTCTACAGTTGGGAAGACCAGTGTCGTTGGGACCACAGTTACTGACTGGTACTTTATCCATATTCAAGCCTCTAACCTGTGAACAGGGAACGCAGTGTGCTGAGCCACTGCACAAAACCGTGTGAATGATCAAATCAGCTCAGTAGATGTTCAACTCACAGCTATAGATGCCAAAGACCAGCTGCTGATGAGCCTGATGAAATTGAGGTTCACCCTGTTGCAGGAGTATCTTGCTGAAAGATTTAGGGTCTCCCAGAGTCTTGCCAGCAAATTTGGAGCTACTGAATTGGCTTGATTGAGAAAACAAGGTGGGATTACATTCCATGGCTGTCAAGAGAGACCATCCAAGCAACAATGTCCCAGTGTTTTATTACCCACACACTATCTGCATAATTAACTGCTCAGAAACATCTCTGCAAAGCCTAAGAATCTGGACTCCAGAAGGGAATCCCTCATTATTATGGCCAAAACACCTTGTTGCAATAGCACCTTGTGGCTTGGTGATGATAATCTCCCCTGCATATGGAAGAAGAAGCAGTAATACATCATCAAGTCAGATTCAGGCAGATGGAGGAGTCATAATTCCAGAGCTTCTCTGTGAAAGGAGAGTAAAACTCATAACTCATAACTTAAACCAGTGTGTGGTCTCTTATACATTTTCAACATGTAACATCCTTGTCTCTTCCCAAATCCTGAAAGACTTGGATGCACATATTGTTATTTTGAGGTTGTAAGTTTTAGGAGGTGAAACCCTTTGCTGGCCAGTTCTCTCCTTTATAGTCAAAAGTCAAAGTTTATTTGTATAGCACCTTTCATACAGTTTAGTGCAGTTCTAAGTGCTTCACAGATGACTGACAAGCAGATAATAAGACAGACCAAAAATAGTTTAAAAATCAATAAAATAATAAAAAAGATAAAATAGATTAAAAGGGGAAAAAATAGTTATGACAAATAAAATACTACTACTAATAATAAAAACTAGATAAAATAGATTAAAAGACAAATAGACGCTAACAATTTAAAACAATAAAATAAAACTAGATTAAAAAATAGAATAAAATAAATAAATAAATAAAAATTAGATAAAATAGATTAAGAAGAAAGTAAGATGATATGATAGATAAAAATAAATAAATAAAATAAAATAAAACTAGATAAAATAGATTAAAAAGATAAAACATAACAAAGACAATAAAATAACAGTCAAAATTAAAT
This sequence comes from Neoniphon sammara, assembly GCA_900302535.1. Taxonomy (NCBI): domain Eukaryota; kingdom Metazoa; phylum Chordata; class Actinopteri; order Holocentriformes; family Holocentridae; genus Neoniphon; species Neoniphon sammara. The sequence goes on along the minus strand of OMKZ01051146.1, from coordinate 3,783 downwards.
TTCATAGCATAAACACAATAAAATAAGTTATAAACCATGCTTAATTGTAGGCCAGGCTGAAGAGGTAGGTTTTAAGTTTACGTTTAAAGATTGCAACACTTTCAGCCGCTCTCAGATCCTCTGGCAGACTGTTCCAGCGGCTCGGAGCATAAACGCTAAAAGCTGGCTCACCATAAGTTTTAGTCCTGCATTTTGGAACAACTAACAGACTTGTGCCAGAGGATCTGAGAGGTCGCACTGGTTCATATACTGTAAGCATCTGAGACATATATGCCGGTGCAAGACCATGAAGTGCTTTAAAAACAAGTAAAAGAATTTTAAAATCAATACGGAAGCTGAAAGACAACCAATGTAAGGACTTTAAAACAGGTGTAATGTGTTCTCTCCTTCTGGTTCTAGTAAGCACTCGGGCTGCAGAGTTTTGAATTAGCTGCAGTTAATCTCAACAAGACTATTACCATAGTGCACCATGCTCAACCTGGGGAATTTCTTGCTGGTTCACATACCTACACACAAACACGCATGACAGGAACATGAAATAGCCGAGTAAAAAATTTTCAGTTTAAGAGATTCATACTGCAGCAGTGGTTTGGCTAAACAGCCCCAAGTGTGGTCTCTTTTTTAAAAATTCTCTAATTAACATTTCATTAATGTAAGTCATTTATTTTCTCCTCACAAATATCTAAGTGATCCAGTCTCTCAGATTGCACCAGATTGAAATGTATCCAAAATAAACAAATAAATAAATAAATAAAGATCCTAGGAGAAGATGACCCAGATCCCCCTACAGAGGTTATGTTCCCACCTGTGGGCTAAGCCCCTCATGTTACACAATCCCAGTGACACGCCTGCACTGCCATATTATTAAACTGTGGTTTTCAAGGACTCTCCAGCAGTTTACAAATCAGTGTCTATTGGATAACACAGTATTACACAAGGCTATCATTGGCATTTGTTTCTAGTCTAGATTAATGACTCCATTGCTACATCCTCAATATGAAGCAAACACTGGTTTAGATGTGATAATAATATGGTAGCAAGTCTCCTGATATCATGTACAAAATCAATGGTTTGGCTCATCAAGTGTCTTTTAAAGCTAAATTACATCTTAATTTACCCAACACATTTGGGATTACACAACGGTAGGGCTATGTATAAACTTAAGTATTGAATTAGATACTTTTAATTAATTACTTTTAATTTAATTTAATTATTGAATTAGACACTTTTACAGTGATTTTGGGCTCTAAATAAACTTGAACTTGAACTTGAACTTGAACTTTTAAGTGAACTGGACTATACACTCAATGTGCAAAAATACATCTGCTGTGCAATTTTTGCCAGACCGTACAAGTGTGGCTGGCCAAAAATACTTGGTTTGGGTAGCTGACTGGACAAACAAGAGGTAAATTATAATTTGTTGACTGTGGAATGGTTCCCTTCACATTGCCAATGAATGTTTCCTTACCTGTGGGTTTTTTGGGGACTTTTTCCTTGTCCACTATGGAGGGTTAAGTCAGGGGATGTTGGTCTGTTTTATTTGTTGTAAACTTGTGGGCTTATAAAGCCCTTTGAAACTGTAAACAGTGATTTTGGGCTCTAAATAAACTTGAACTTGAACTCCGATGAACTGCTGAAAAATTTCCATGAGTAATGGAACACACAAAATCCTATCCCACCCCATTTCACTCTCTTTGATTATACACCTGCATGTGTGGGTGCACACTCACACATAGGCTCTTTGTTTAGTGTTTTACATTGTTGTATTTTAGACTAAATTGTAAATGAGGGCTGCAATTTATATTTATTTATTTGGCTTATTGTTTTAATGAATTCCATCACAGTTGCATTACATGAATTGTAATTCTTGCAATAGATAAAACAGTGATTAGGACTGATAATTGGTGTTGCAAAAAATCCTTTTGATGTACCAATTCAAAGCTCTTCGATTATTTGAGTCTACTGACAAGTAATTTTGGTAGGTGCTCTAAAATTCTTAGAGATGCTCCTGACTTATCAAGTGATAGATAGATAGATAGATAGATAGATAGATAGATAGATAGATAGATAGATAGATAGATAGATAGATAGATAGATCAGCCAGGATTTGATCAGTAACCTCTTGATCACTCAACCTGTTTCACCACACAGTTGGACATGCTTGATAAGCAGAAAGTCAAACAAGATGGTGATGGCATCACAGTGTGGCACAATATCACAGTGACATATGTCCTGCCGGTGAATCTATCTTTTCACTAATATTGCTGTTATTGGTTTGGTTAAGTGGTATACCAAATTTTATGATGATTCTTGTGTGATTTGTTTCACTGCTTGGACCCATAATTTGACTGCTTTTATTGCAGCAGTCAGACATACAGTATGTCATGAACTCAGTAAGCTCATTACCAACTCATTACCAGCCAATACAAATTTTGTCATTCGTTTGTTAAAATGAGAAAAGTGACTCTGGCTTTGAGAACATGCTCCTTCAGGGCTCTTTTGCTTCCCTAAGCTGAAGAAGCTAAAACCACTGTCTGTACCTCCAAGGCAATGCATCCCACCATCAGTATCTCACTCCCCATCACCTCACCCCGACATCCAACACCAGTACTACACCTCCCACCTACAGCTTGACGGCAATACCTCCCACCCATAGCTCCAGGTCCACACCTTCCATCTCCAGCTGCACCAATCCAGTGCCACACAATCCAGCTCCAACTTCAGAGGCTCTGCTCCAAGTCAGCATGGAGTCAAAAGAGGTGCGCTGTTGGAGGTGGAGGCTTTTCACGGACACTGATGTATCACCAGTTCTCCCAAGATCCCAGTTCTCCTGGTGTCCATCTGGATCCTGTAGCTGTGAAACCCTACAGGAACTATTTTTTCCTGTTCCTCAGTGAGGATTTCATGGAGGTCCTTTCCTGCAATACAAATGCAAATATGATTGTGCTGACCAACAGATGTGTCTCACAGAAGCCAGTTTCTAAGATTTTTGTATTATATTTTTCTGTGGATGACAAAAATACACAGCCTATGTAAAGAAAGATATTCAAAACATGTTTTCTTATAATCAGAGGGGGAATTTGAATCAGAAAAAAACATTTGGATATACTACTACTACTACTACTACTACTACTACTACTACTAATAATAATAATAATAATAATAATAATAATAATAATAATAATAATTATTATTATTATTATTATTATTATTATTATTATTGACATTATTATCACTCATCCTAGGTATGAGATTGAAGTTGAATTATTCAAATAGAAAATCCCACCATTACCCACCAATTTATTATCACAATTAGTTGTCATTCATTCAGCTGACACAATCACTGAGAAATGTAGACAGCTTTCTTTGAGGTGGAGGTATGCCAACTATTTTGATTAGAAGTACTAGTGCTTGACTTTCCCTGTTGCATTCACACTAATTTGATTTATCCAATAAAATGACAAGAACATCAGTCATCAAAGCAGTTTGGTTTCCTGATCTTCACAGAGCCAGTTGGATCCTGATTTAAGACGGAAAGAAAAGATGAAACTTCCTGTTCTGAGCTTATGACAGAAAAGTAGGCTAATATAATGAGCAGTGTGACTGATCGCTCTTAAGAATAATACTTCAGGTAAATATGTTACATGCTGGAATTAGTAACTTTGAGTCAGTTGAGCCCACTTCGTCAATGAGCCTTTTATGCTGAAAGGAGAGACCAGCAATCCCGCTGGTCTCACAGCCCAACTTGACCACACTCTCCTTCACAGGGCTATATTAAAGTTT
>OMKZ01051145.1:0-16499 GCA_900302535.1 Neoniphon sammara | reverse complement strand
TGTTGTCTTGTGTGTTTCAGGCAGAATGGACAGAGGACGGCGAGAGACAGAGAGAGAGAGAGAGAGAGATCAATTGTCAGGAAGTCGGTTAACAGGACAAGGCCGTCAAACAGCAGGGAGCCTGGCACACACACACACACACACACACACACACCACACACACATACACACACATACATGGAAGACAGACAGAAAGCCACAGGAAGACTACTAAAACAGCAGGGAGCTGTCAGAACACATCATAAACTGAGAGGAGGCACACAAAACACACACACACACACACACACACACACACACACACAAAGACAAACAGTGAGTCCACACAAACCATCGAAATATTAGCAGATCTGCAGACACAAGCATACTCATAGAGTATAAACAAGATAGACTGATAGAATTTCATACACATACTCACACACACACACACACACACAAAGCTCTGTGATTGACAGCTACTGCAGTGATGACATTTTGGAAAGCCAGACCTCGTCCATTTGTGACCCACTACTTCACAGAGTAGAGTGTTCAAAAACACTCTACGCAACTAAATGGGCAACATGTTGAGGCAACGGTGTTGCTGTTGTTTAACTGTAAAGAAAGAAGAGAGAGGGCAGCAGCAGCTGATGATGCATTGTCACATCAGCAGGATGAAGGAGTAACTTGTCAAAATGTATTGAAGTGTTCATGTGACTGGGTTGAAAATGTAATAAAATCTGTGTTTGTCTATAATGTGATGACATCATCTTACCACATTAACCAGTGATTAATGATAATTATAAGAGGTGCAACATTTATCATGATGACAAAACAGCTAATATGGAATAACAATGAAAATGACTTGAGTATTATTAGTCAACATTATTACATCACTACATATAAATGTTATCATACAGGCCTTATGAAACCGTTTTCACTGCTGAATGTGGTAACATGATGTCGTCACTTTATCCTGAAATGTAATTTATTACATTTTCAGTTTCATTAGGTTTTATTGCGTATGTTTTATCATGCATTATTATATTTTAATTACATTATTATGTTATTACATTATCGAAAGGTTTAGATGGACACTCATGCATATTTCAATTTGTACTGATTTCGGAATAGATATCAAATGGGCTTTTATTACACTTTCACCTAGTCAAGTGAAGTAACCAAGAAATCTTTCAACTATAAAGCAAAGGAAATGGTCAAAATTGAAATCCCGAGGTTTCTTACTGTATACCTGTTGCTGGTATTTGTTATAGCACTGTTAAGCCCCTTCAGTGACCTCAAAAACTGTAAAACAGCCTCTGCAGGTAAATCTTTGATTTGTAGGAAGTGGGAATAACAACCAATTTCCGCAAATGGAAAGTTGGCAAAATTATTGCCTACTTTTATCTGAACTGAGTTCAAGTTCATTTCTAGCCCTTAATCACTGCTGACAGTCTCAAAGGGCTTTACAGCCCAACAGTTTATAGAGAACAAAACGACACCACTGACCTGGACCCTCGTGGGAGGCAAGAAAAAACAACCCCAATAGCCGATGGGGTAAAAAATGGAATTGAATGGAAATGTTTATTTTCCCCATTGTGTTTCCTTTTAGGTATCCTGTCCCTGTTGTACTGAAATTTTCTTTTGATGAAGTGTGTGATGAATGTATTGCTTTCTTATCATTATGATTACTGTTATTATTGCACTTGTAGAGATGAAATTGTCAGAGAAGTTTAAGAATATAAAGTCGTCACTGGTGGAGCCATTTATGCACACTGAGTACATTTACATGCACTGTGCTTTGATCGTAACCTGATGAAGGCAATACTCCAACTATAGCAACTGGCATTTAAGCACCTGAATCTGACTGTATCAGGCTCATTTCCTGCATGTGTTTTTGCATCACTGCACACTGTTTTCCAGTGTTTGAATCGCATATATTTGCTATTTGTCCTTCATGTTGTTATTTATTTATTTTTCAAATAAATGCTAAATAAATAGAGTGACTCCACAGGAAGTGGATCTTAAAGGAATACTCTAACATTTTGGGAAATATCCCCTTTGCTGACTTACCCAGACTGAGACAAGATGTTCAATACCATTTTCCACTGGTTTGGTTCCTATGGTTAGCATTTCATGTTATTTCATGTTCACTTAGCATAAAGACTTGACGTCTACAGGAGTCATTAGCCTAGCTCCGTCAAAGTGAAAAAATAAACCTTACATCAACTCTGAAGCTGTCTTATTTACACAGTGTATCGTGTGTATTTCGTGAAATTTTCGTGTATATCGTGTGTATCATGTGAAATGCATCTTGGATTTTTTTTTTTAAAAACGAGTTGTTTTAGGAGCCATTAGAAGCAGTTAGATGGTAGGAACAATAACCGATGAACATGTGCTTAGTGATTATAGTTCCTAGCATCTAACTTCTTCTAAAACGACCCTCATTTAAAAAAAAAAAAAAAAGTTCCAAGATGTGTATTTCAAATACACACGATGCACTGTGTAAATAAGACAGCTTCAGAGTTGCTGTGAGTTTTATTTTTTCACTTTGACAGAGCTAGATCAGCTGACTCCCATAGACTTCAAGTCTTTATGCTAAGGTAACATGAAATGCTTCCCATAGGAACCAAAGCAGTGGACGTAGAGAGGTGAAAATGATATCAAACATCTTTTCTCAGTGTGGGTAAGTTGGCAAAAAGGGATGTTGCCCAAAATGTTGGAGTATTCCTTTAACAACAGTAAATTTTTGTTGTTGGTTGAAAGATTTACTTTGACCAGGCAATCTGACACATAGCAACTTGGAAGTGGTGTCTAGCCTCTGCTTGCTTCCAAGTAGAAAGTGGAAGTAAGACCCCCTCCTCCCATAAAAATGTTTGGCTGATATTTGCGCTATGATGAAACTTTGCAAAACATGATTGTCTGCCTCATGTTCGCAGTCATGGACTGACTGCCTTTACTGAACAAATTAAAAGCCTTTGTGGTTGTTTGAACTGAATGTGAGAGTAAAAGCAACAGTTTTTTTCAAAACTTTTTTAATAGATAATTTAGTCACTGCATGTTTAACAAGACTGGGGCAAAACCCAGTATATGGCTGGACTGTGTATGTATATTCCATTCTTAGCGTGCAATAAATTTGGAATGAGCTGCAGTCAACAGCCGGGGATAAAACGAGAAGAAAAAAAAACAGGAGAAGGGAATAAAAAATTGACCAGGATAGGGGAGAAAAGAAACACACTGAGTGCTAGCGCTTCCCTTCTCTCCTGGTCAGTCCATGAAACAGAAGCAGATCAGAAAACAAGGAGGCTTCGTACTAAAAGATGAGAAAATATACCTATCAAACAGAAGGAATTAGAAATAAAGGCCTCTCTCTAATAAAAGCCTCCAATAAAGCCCTGATATCCTCTGCAGCTAAATAAAGTCCCCACCCACTACTAGAGGAAATACAATATGGCTGCTAGTGTGGCCCATAAATGTAGGTATATCTTCACAAATAACCATGCAAAAATTGTAAAATCCATTGGAATATCTTAGTTTAATGTAGATGCAATAAAAAATGTAATTGGTTCTTTATGTCAAGCATTTCACAAAAATTGCTATTTACCTATGTCAACCTTGTTCAAACAGCGATTTTTAAATGCCCCCTGGTGACCTAATAGAAAACTGTTCATGCCCATTCATTTTGAAAAAGCAATGGCCAAGGGGGAAACTCAATACTCAGTCAGTCAGTCAGTCAGACAGACATTTGCTTTTGTAGGGCTGGCCCCGCTGTTTCGGTCCAGCCAAAAATACAACATGCAATACCTTCAGAACTTTCTGCTTGCTCTTTCATTTCATCTGGCCTTGTAAACACTTCTTCTTGGCACTCTGCTTTGTGTCCTGTTCTCTGTAAACTACCCTGAATATCAGTTAATTCCATATAAAACCAGGTTACTGGGGGAAACTGTGGTACTCTGAAAGCATGTTAATGTTTTAATCAATCTGTCATCCCACTCTGATGATTCACAGTGTGATATCTGATTGCACAAGTAAATGTACTCAGTGATTTTCTTTGATTTATGAGTGGTAATTCCAACTGAAGACAACACTGCTGAGCTGAACTGCCTCAAAAAGTTGCCTCCAAATGCTGTCCTTCTGTTAGAACTGGCTGAGGGGATGATAAGGATGGATGTAAGGAAGGACTTGTTAGTGTGGTATAAACAGGCCTTGATCACTGCTGTTTGTCCTGTCTCCTTGTATCCTCTTCTCTTTTCTTCTCCCTCTCCTATCTCCTCCTCTTGCCTCTCTTTGCCCTCCCGTCTCTTCTTCTCCTCCCTCCTGTTGTAACGTTTTCCACTGCGATACATGACAAGGTTGGCAAGGCAGTTTTATCTCGTCCTGAGAGTTATCATGCTCAATTCCAGTTAGATGAAGCTGAGATTACTTACAGCACAGGCAGATGATTTTGTCAGTTGTCAATTTCAATCTGCGGGATATTCAACACAAATTTGATTACTCTTAGAAAATTATAATTTGCAGTTAGGGTTTAGAAATTGAAATAGAAACAGTAATTAAATACACAAATACAACATAAACATGTTAATCATATCTAGTAGAAACTAGTGGTATGTTAGCATTAACAGGTCATTTCATTACTGATCAGTCTGCTAGCTAGAACTGGTTAGCTAACAATCATTGTCTTGTAAACACATCTGATTTTTATACTAGCTGACATATTTGGGCATGGCTAGCATAACATTAACATCAGTTAGCCTACTTTTCTAAATGAGCCTGCTAGCTAGTTACACTATAAAAAAAAAATCCATTTTAACAAGTCATTTAGGTAAAAAAAAAATCTGCTACTTGTTTCCAATGCCAATCAACTTGTTTCCAGAATTTTCTTGAATCATGTGTCATTTTTTTGATCCTAGTGGACTGATCTGCGTTATTCTGCCTTGTTTCAACAGATTTATACTTGTTCCCAGAAAAAATCTTCAAACAAGTGAAACTGCACTGGAAACAGGTGGGGTTATCTCATCCCACTGGCAGATTTTTTTGACTTTTGAAGAAAACACAAGATATGAACTCTGAAGATGAGACTAAATGACTACATTTTTTGCAGCGTATGAAAATATCTGAGCTGGGTTAAAGACATTTAGAAAAATTCCTCAAACAAGTGAAACTGTATTGGAAACGTGGGATATATTTCATCCCACTGGCAGATTTTTGACTTTGTTTGAAGAAAAACAATTTCAACACTAAATGCACTGAATAATAGACTAAATCACTTAAGATGGATTTTTTTTCTAATGTGTAGCCAGCTAACAGTTTGTTAGGGTTATATCATGAACATGATTTTGTATTTTTTTTGTTTGTTTGTTTGTTATTTTGTTTGTATCATGAACATGATTAGCCTACTGGCTAGTTAGCTAGCTAACAGTTTGTTCATGTTAACTGAGCTGACTCCTGTCAAGCTCCAACTCTTAATGTTTTGGAGTTAGAGACTAGGGCTAAAGACAAGACAGTTTACTGTGTCACAGTAAGCTACATTTGGAAACTAATCTACCTTATCACACTATTCAATTTAACTTACAACCTTACTGAATGGATCTACACACACACACACACACACACACCACAACAACAAGCTTTTTCTTCGAGCTATATGCTTGTATTTGCTTCTTTTACACGACACACTTACATAACACACTATTAACTGACAATTATCAAATGGACCTTCATGATGGAGACGCACCTGGCCAACAGCAAATTTACGCAACTGCAGAGCCTCTATAGAAACCAACAAAATCCTCTGTCGGTGCCTCAACAGTAACTGGGTAACTCTAAATAAAAGACAAAATCACAGGCCAACCTTGTTATTTTATGCAGTATTTTCCTAGAATGCTCCTTTTGTCCTCTTTTCTCACCTCTCCTCCTCCTGACTTTTGTCCCCCTCTTATTTCTTTGTGTGTACTTTTCCTGTTTTTCCTCTCTTGTTACTGTCTGATTTCTACATGCTAATGTTGAATAGGCTCTGCTGTTATTTTTAATGACTTGTGCATACTGTATGATGATGATGACTCCTCTGTCCGCATTAACTGGGTGCCAGAGGCCTTTACAACATGTAAATAAAAGGTTGGAACTTGTGACCAGTGTGTCTTCCTCCTCTATTTTATTCCTCTACTTTTTTATTTATGTCTTTGTCTTGTCCTTAGCTCACAAATCTCTCCCCAGCACTTGTTTACAATATATGATCATCTAAGGCAACAGGAATGCATCGATTGTGGTTGAAAAAACTATTTTGAACTTATGGAGATAATATGATTTCAAACCAGATGACAGTTGGAAAGAATGACGACAAACAAGCACAGAATCCGCCTTAGGAGTAACAATTTAATGATGTAGTAATTATTATCAATAATCATATTTGGAATTTATGGAGGTAATTTTATTCCAAACCAGATGACAATGACGACAACCATAGAATTTGCTTTAGGGGTTGTAACAGGGGTTGTAACAATGATATATTAATCATTTATTATATAAGTTTTGGAGAAAATATCCGAATGTTGGAAACAAGGACCACAGTAAGAGTGAGACAGTAAGTGAAAACATAACATTACAGCTGGTGCTGCTTTGGGGAAATAGTGAACTGGAGACAAAAAATCGATATATTGTATGTTAAGTCGTAAAAATACTGTAAGGTGACTCTCAACTGTTTGCTTTAAATGCTGATAATCTAGGATCAGAACCTTGTTCTACTGTTGAGCTCACTGTATGTCTTCATGTTTGCTCTATTCATCATTACCAGGAAACAAAACAGCAAGTTTCCTCTATTGTCTCTTATGTCTTTCCAAGCATTTGTCTATGGTTGAAAAAAATAAAATAAAATACTAGGCTCAAAGGAATACTTGTTCCATCTATTGTTAGGGCCTGTGTCCACATAGCATTTTTTCTGGCAGAAAAGTGCTGGCAGGGTGCTGGAGAGCATTGGGGTGAAGCGCTTGTGCGATGAGAGAAAAAAACACTGTGCACCGGTTCTGTATCTATGGCAACAATACTCTACGGCCTACTAGCCTACTTGAACTGAGCTGCCTCTCTAGACGTTGCTGATACAAGTCCCGCCTTATTAGATTCTGACAATTCTGATTGGTTGCGTCACGCTGAAGTGACATTAATGAGCATCACATTGCAGCTTCAAGTTGAACCAAGTTCAACTTGAAACACTCACACCGCTCTGAAACCACAGAAAACAATGTTGACAATGAGATTTTGGTACTACTCAAGGTGGCAAAGTCTAGTTAATATTTTAGGACACATGGACACATCTGTAGATGATATTTTGGTATGATAGCAGTTGCCTGTCCGATTTCAGACTCAATTTCAGGGGACTAATTATTATTCCATTATCATGTGTTAGGTATCATTTTAATGGGTAGTGTCTAAGCTTTCATTTAAGTTGTTGGTCTGTTTGATAAACAAAAAAGCTGTGAGAACTCTTCAAAATGTCAACAACACATATTTTTTCATGATTTTTGCCTAAACCATAGTCTGGATTTGAGCACTGTGCCATCTACGAAACATCAAAGACACAAAATTCAAAAACCAGGATACTGCCATGACTCTAAGGATTCAGGAAATATATAATTTACCCATACTATCATTGAGAAGGGTCATTTGTGTGGTGTGTAGTGGTATCACCTGAGTTAGCAAACTTCAGAGGTGGTAATGAAAAGTCATTTATTATATTATATTTCGGGCTGTCAATCAATTAAACATTTTAATCAAATTAATTACATGATATGCTGATTAATTAATCAAATTAATCCCAAATAATCACATATATCAATATTTGCTTGGAAATATCCCCAAATCAAGCTATTTCAACTCATGACTCAACACATTATATTATTGTGGCACATCAGTAAAGCATTTAATAGAACTATCAAAAGGTGTTATTATAAACCAATAAATTGTTTCATTTTCAAATCTTCAGACATTTTTTGCCTCCACCATGCTGCTGCCACACATGCGCAACTAAATGCTTTCTGCGTTTTTTGCCGCCATTGTCGACTGTAAGGCAGCACTGTCTCAAATGCTAATGGTTATGATTAGGGCTGTGGTTAGGGTGAGGGTTAAGAAGCAAAGTAACTCACTGACTGGTTAGAATTGTGCAACACTTGGGGTCAGAGGTAATTAAATTATATGCATTAATTTATGTTATTTTTTTTCACATTGTTTTTATAATTAATCAAAATTAATGTGTTCAATTGACAGCCCTAATTATATTATAATACATTATACAGTGTTTTATATTATAGTATAGTATAGTATAGTATTTTATGACCTGATTTGAAACCATTGATTATTTTCATATTTCAGCATGGATTTTGTCCCAAATGGCCTCTTAAAAAATCTGTGGTTAAAAGACCCATTCCGGGCATTGATTAAACCTTAAAAACACATCTCTATTTTTTTTCCGTGAGAAAAAACCCCTTCATGCTTTAAAATAGCTTAGATGTCACTCTACATCTTTGCCTTCATTTAGTTTTTGCACATGTGTGAATATGCAAATAGTCCCCGCCTCTATTCAAATCTCCACCCCTCCACGTGCGCATACTTGCTCAGCTTTGACTCTGCCCTGCCCCCATCAAACACACAAAGCTCCACTTGTTTTCTGTTTTGGTACTGTATGCTACACAACGGCAAGAGGTAATACAGGTGTAATTCAGCCATAAATGTTCGAACTGGAGGCCGATTCTGAAGAATAAGAAGTGCAAATTGTACAGGGTTGCCTACAAGTGCATGTATCAGAACAATAATTTCTTATGTATCGCTCTCTAACGGAACCAATGTGGGTGGGCCTACAGAAAATCAGGTACGCCACTTCCAAGACCATTATTCTATGGTGTTATGAGCCAAAATCACACCATTGCAAGCATACTTGACTAAATTTGCCCATTTATTTAAAGCCATCATGTTACAGGCAACAAAATAAAGAGGGAAAAAAATCGACAGCATCTCAACTTGGCAAACTGTATCAGGTAGCTATACGGTATGCTCACTGCATCCATTACTATGTTTACATGCACCTCGGTAATTGGGTTAATCACCCTCGGACCGCAGTTCCCTGATTTCTCAGCTGCCATGTAAACAAGAGCACCGGTTTCTGTAATCGGGGTGAGAAATTAAGATAAATCTGTGTATTCAAGCTGGATTTCTGCTGGAGAAATCTGATCACTGGGCCATGTAACCCCGTTCCCCAATTTGCTTGTTAGAAGTGTGCATGTGCAAAAGAACAGAGCAGATAATGAAATTGACCTGTAAATACAATAAACACACTGTAAAACACACAAGGGAGTAAAAACCTTCTGTTCTACATCCTCGTTGAAGAATGCTTAACAATTTTATGTCAACATTACTCCCCAATGAAAATGGGGGTTTCCCTGAGCTTAGCAAAGCTCGGTGAACTAGAGGCCGACTGACCTGTGTTCTATGCCGTGAGATAGGCATTCTTCCCTGCCCTGTAAACCCAAATCCTCAAAGTAATTAAATAGATTAAGTACTGTAAACTGATATATATGTACACTGATATTTTTTGATTAACTTTGACTATTTGCTGATTAAGTAAGCTGCAATTAAATGTATAATTTCACTGTACTTATTTCTATTGTTTCAACATTACTGCGTGTGTCCGACGTCACTCAGTACGCCGGGAACATTAGTGTGTGTGGTGAGGGTATGGGAAGGCGGGATACGGCACTCAGGAAAGCGCCTCAAATGCCTGCAGCAGGGTGGGTCTGCCTTCCTAATTTTAAGCAACATTTTTCAGCATTTTTTAGCAAGATAATGTTAATTGCTAACATTAGCAGGTTGTTGAGTCAGGAAATTCACTGACATGGTTAAGTTATTTGCACAAAGTTACGTTACTGTATAACATTAATATGAACTTGGAATATTTGTAATTGCAGATGTGGTTGTGGAAACTGCCATAGTAGCCAAGCCAGGGTGCAAGCCAATTCCGGCCTGCACCCTTTGCTGCATGTCACCCCCCCCACTCTCTCATAAAGGTGCAGAATTGTCTTCGTCCAAGCGCAGAAAAGCCTTTACTGAATGCAACTATCCATGTGTAATGCCAGTAGAGTATCAGTTGGAGCAACCTGGACATAACATCATGTATGTTCCCATCCTTCAAATGATTCAGGAGTTGTTTAAAAATACAGACATTCTTAACAAGATTACTGAACCAAATACTGAGCCTGGTCAATATGTGTCATGCTGTAATGGCTCTTATTTCCTTGAAAATGAGTTACTGTCAACAGTGGATCTCATCCTACCACTCCAGCTATATATAGATGAGCGTGAAATTTCTAACCCGCTTGGTGCATCACATAAAATTCACAAACTCTGTGCTGTATACTGGGTCCTTGCCAACGTGTCACCAAAATACAGATCAGCATTACACACTATACAGCTAGCAATACTAGCAAAAGTGACAGACCTCCATAAACATGGATTTGCAGCTTTACTTGCCCCATTAGTGCATGATGTTCATACTCTTGAACAGGATGGTGTCTTTATTGAAAGAGTTGGTCAGAATGTTAAAGGCACCATCTTTTGTGTTTCTGCTGACAATCTGGCTGCCCATGGATTAGGTGGCTTTGTAGAGTCATTTAAAGCAAACCACGTTTGCAGCTTCTGTATGGCCAAAAGCAAACAGTTTCAAGCAACTGACGTCAGAGAGAAAGAGTTTTCTCAGAGAACCAAAGCCAGCCATGACCTTCATGTACAAGAAGTTCAAGAGAGTGACACTTTGAGAAGCCACTTTGGTGTTAAAGGTGGCTGTGTCTTGCATGAGTCCCTGAATTACTTCCATCCAATCATGGGCTTTCCTCCAGATATACTACATGATCTTCTGGAAGGTATCGTTCCTTTGGAGCTTTCTCTCTGCATTAAGGAGATGATCCGTTTGAAGTACTTCACTTTATAGTATTTGAACCAAAAGATTGCATCATTCCTGTATCAGCTCACTGATAAAGTGGATAGACCTCAGCCAATTCCCAAAATATCTCTGTCTCAAGGAACAATAGGAGGTAATGGGCATGAAAATACCACTCTGCTCCGACTGCTTCCATTGCTTGTAGACGTAGTGTAGTACCAGAAGGTGATGGTGCATGGGCAGTTTTGATGGAATTGAAAGAGGTGGTGGAGTTAGCATTATGCCCATCGTTTACTGATGAGACCTTAGACTATTTTGAGTGTAAAATTAGTGATCATAGGCAGGTGCTGCTAGAAGTTTTCCCTGAGGTTAGGCTTCGTCCTAAACATCACTATGAGGAGCATTATCCCACCCCAGTCAAGTGCTTTGGGCCCCTGCTGCGTGTTTGGACCATGCGGTTTGAGGCCAAACACCGCTTTTTCAAAAGGGTGGTGCATGATGCTCAAAACTTCAAAAATATTTTGAGGACAATGGCAATCAGACACCAGCACATGATGGCATATCATCTTGCTTCACCATCACTTTTCAAGCCAGAAACACAAGCATCCAGGGTTCTGGTTTCAGCTTTACCAGAAGTAGCTCAGGTACACATTAGAAAACAAACAACTAGTGACACAATCTACCAGACATCAAAGGTGACCATTGATGGCACAGACTATATCTGTGGAATGTTTCTGTCTGCTGGAGACAGTGGTATTTTATTTTTATTTTTTTTTTATTTAGGCCTGTTACATAGTCTACGTAAGGAATGCAAACATAGCAGACGATGCAAGGGCTGTTCCTTGCATTATTGCGTACAAAAGTGATGTTCTCTGGTAAATGCCAATCAAGCTGCATGGTGCTGGGCTGTGAGCACAGGTCCCACTAGAGGACGTTGGACCCTCATGCCACCCTCATGGAATCATGACATAGTGGACTACCTGGACTACCTGTGCAACCTGATTGGGCTGCAGGTACCGCCTCATGCTACAAGTAGTAACAAGGACACTAGCAGAACAAAAAACTAAAGAAGAATCAGTCAGGAAGGATAAGGAGAGAGCAATTGTTTGTGGTCACCACATGCAAAACCATTCCCTTTTGGGGGGTTGTCTTGCTGATGCCCCTCCACTGCACTTGTCACTTTCATTTGCACCAAAGCAGGTGAAATTGATCCACAATCACTTGTGCTTCCTAAATGGACAGATTGATATCCTGAAGATTAACTGGCTTGGTGATATATTGTGACAATTAAGTGTTCCCTTAATTTTTTTGAGCAGTGCATTATGCCACTAGGGCCTACTTAAAGGCCTAATGATTAGGCCTATAAGTCCCTAGATAGATAAACCTTCGTCCCGATGGCCAGCTCTAATAACAGTTAACGTTACCTACCTTGTAAAGGTAAACACCCAGATGGTCCATTTGGAAGGAATGCTTTGAAAACCAGAGAAAGTCTCTGGAGAAGGGCATCCAGTTAACTGAGTTAGCTAACAATGTAATGTTTGAAAGCTAACATGAAATATACAAATAGATAGTGAGATACTGAGGGTACAATTGGTTAGCGGTCTGTGATGTAACAGACCAGTAAACTTATGTGGTATTAATCCTGATTTCTGTGAAACAGGGAAGTAGCACTTTGACCACCATGAAGTAAAAACAATGCGCTATGACAAGCGGAGCACAGACAATACATCAGTATAGTATATATATAGAAAATAATAATATAATATAAAGTAATATAATATATAATACAATATAATATAGTAAATGACTTTTCATTACCACCTCTGATGTTTGCTAACTGAGGTGATACCACTATGTGGTGTCATAATACAAAACTCAAAAAGTCTTCTGTCTACTTTCATGGCCACAAATGACCCTTCTCAATGTGATAGTATGGGTAAATTATATATTTCCTGAATCCTTAGAGTCATCACAGTATCCTGGTTTTTGAATTTTGTGTCTTTGATGTTCCTAGATGGCACAGTGCTCAAATCCAGGCTATGGTTTAAGCAAAAATCATGAAAAAATATGTGTTGTTGACAAGTTCTCACAGCTTTCTTGTTTATCAAACAGACCAACAACTGGACTTAAATGAAAGCTTAGACACTACCCATTAAAATGATACCTAAGATGTGATAATGGAATAATAATTAGTCCCCTGAAATTGAGTCTGAAATGGGACAGGCAATTTGCAGTATAGGGTGACTAACTTCAAAAGCAGAAAACTATGAAAAAGCTACCACTTAGCAGTTGCTATCATACCAAAATATCATCTACAGACACGTGTCCTTTAAAAAAAAAAAATAACTAGACTTTTCCACCTTGAGTGGTACCGAAAAGTGAAATTTTGAGCTGTGGCCCATGGACTATGTGAATTATGCCACTGCCTCCACTGCTTCCCGGTGAGATCACTGCCATAAGGCAAATGAAGCTTACTCTCCTGACCTGCACTCCAAGTTGATGAATGTCAGCTAAATGCCTTAAATGTCAAATTTTGCCTAAATCCCAATGTATTTGTTGTATTGAACTATTCCCAACATACCAAAATGACCGTGAAATTTATAAAACCTCTGACTCGCCAGGCTGAATCATAGGATTGATACAGCTGTTAAAATCCAGCACTAGAAAACATAATCAAATACTGAGCCGATCTGTTGAGTGCTTTTCATCACTCTGATAGAGATTTAATTTCACTTCCACCTTAAATTATGTCTTGTTTCTAACTATTCATAGATTAATCGTGTCTGTTGCACACACTCATCATCACATACACCTCCAAATGCTGAGAACGGCAGATTCAGAGCTCAATAGTTCAAGTTGCTGTATCAATACGCTTTAGGTCATCTTCAACCCCGAGACAGCACCGAACATTTTAAACCTGCACTGAACTTTAGACACCAGTATGAGTGCTTAAGTGGAGTTTGTAGAAAGCTCCATGGGATTTCTGATCCAACCCAAAATCTTGTCTCTGATAACCGCTGACTGCAAGAATAAGCTCGTGTGACGAAGAGGACAGGGGCTGCAAGAAGAGCTTGGCTGCAGCAGGAAGCTGTGAACCACCAGGACGGTTTGAATCCCACTTCATGAGTCTTTAGGCAACACTCACATTAAAATCCGAAGTGGCCAAAAAGTGTTGTTGCTGTTTTGTTTTTTTCATGCCTACATGCTACACAGATCAGATGCCTTCTGAGCACTGCGAATACAAAAATCTATTCTTTTCAAATCAGATTCAGGCCAGTTTAAAGACCAAAAGCACAGATACAGGGTTTTAGTTATGATGGCTGATTATACCTCTACTCAGGTTGATGCTGCGTGGAGCCATACTTCATCCAAGGTGATGTTGACTTTGACCAATCAATATCTAATAACAGAGAGGTCAGAGAGGTAAAAGACACATTTTCAAAACCTAAGCGCCCCTTGATAGTCAGTAAGATAGTAAGTCCATGTTCAAAGTGCTTATATTCCCTGCTGGAACTGCCATTTTGGGTGAAAAAAGCTGACTTTTTGGGCTGATAAAAAAGCCAGGGATGCTGACATACATTGCAGCCTTTTCTTCTCTTCATGACTGGTCAGCTGATAAAAAAGCAGGTGATGCCACAGTTTTTCTGAAAAGTTAAACTTGGGCGTCATTTTCAGAGTGGCTGCTTTCTGAGCATTTCACAGCTGCCTTCTGTAGGATTCCATGTGAATAAAAAAAGACAGTGGCAGCTGTGTGAATATGGCCTAAATCTTCAGCCTTTAGTGTTTTTTTTCTCTTCACACCCCTGTGGAAGGTCAGCAGGATCTTCTCTAGAGCTTTTCAGTCTTTACTATGCATGTTGGCTTTCAAAATGGACTTGACCTTGTAACCTCGACACCTGTGCACACTTAAACCACTGAGCTACTAAGTCTTACTGCCTCTAAGCTTGTTCTCTGGAATATTCTCAGTCCTTTCCTCTGCACCATGGCTTTCAAAATGTGCTTGAAGTGTAGACTTGAACCCATAACCTCAATGCCTTCATGGAATCTGTTAAGCCCACTGAGCTGGAGTGAATGTTAGTGCTTTTGAAGATGTTCTTTTCAATCTTTTTTAACACGTTGGCTTTCAAAGTGTACCAAACCACTGGGGTTTACTGGTCTCAATTTCTTCTTTCAGAGCTTCAGTCTCTCCTCTCCAGTGCTGAAACAAAATTCTGCTTCAAAGTTAAGCAAGGCATTTCATCTAATATTGACTAATCAAAACTTAATTTGTGGAAAAATGCCAGTGGAGTGAGACAATTTTTCTTGTTTCCAGAATTTTGACTCGCTTGTCTTTTACTTGATACTTGTGGGCTGATCTGCCTTATTCCAACATACAGACAAGTGACAAATGAAAGGAAAAGACAACATAGTGTGTTAGTAAGGCGTTGGGCCACCACAAGTGACAAGACCAGCTTCAATGCTCATTGGCTCAAGATTCTCCAAGTCTCTGGAACTGTACTAGAGGGATAAAGCACCATTCTTCCAAAAGATAGTGTGCATGGAGAGGGATATTATAGTAGGGTTGCGATGCAACACCTCATTGTACCAGATGCGTACTGCATCCAATACAATGCCTGTTGGAACTAGTGCCGCAATATTAGCAGATGTTAACACTGATGTACAGCTAACTTGCTAAAACTCTGGAGGCTTGTAGTAGCAGAGAAAGTAGTAGCAGCACAGGCTTGTAGTATGTGAGAAAATTCATGACTGACACCTTCACCAGCTAAAGCTCCATATTTAGATGGAAGCCGTTGCTAGCCATCGCCTATAAATGGAGGAATCTATAAATGGAGGAATCTGTTTGACTTTGTCTGTAGTTAGATTTTCTCAGCAACCATTCATCTGATCAACTTCACACTTGGCAGGTGTATTGCTGAGGCCCCAAGGAAGTGCAATGTCGACTGTTAAGTTTTTTTGGATCCCAAGAAAGCTGCAAAAGTCAACTGTCTTGTTGTGTTCCCAACTACGATCTGCTGCAAAAGTTATGTTTGTTCTACACTCCGGCCTTGTTATTGAAGTATGAACATTACATTTTGCCGACGAGTGAACCTTACGTTTCATGTTTTTGCATCTTTGACTGACTCAACATGGCTGGAAATGTGCCTGCACCTCCGATGTTTTTACCGTGCCCGGGAGAGCCGGCGACACCCTTCGACATGTGGATGCAGTTTTTCAACAATTATCTGCTGGTAATTACTGCAGCGGGAAATGCTTGGCCTGAAGCATGCAGGAGAGCTACATTACTCCACTGTCTCGGAGCCGAGGGACAACGGACTTTCTACTCATTACCAGATACAGGTGACACCTTTGCCTCTGCTGTCGCTGCCCTAGAGAAACACTATAAACCCAACGTTAATGTTGTTGTGGAACGACATGCCTTTAGACAGCGAAGACAAGCACCCCATGAAACTATTGCACAGTATGTGACTGTACTGATCTTTCTTCAAAATGCGGATTTGATGATAAAACGGATGAAATGATCAGTGATCAGTTGATTGAACATGTGACTAACTCCAACATAAGAGAGAGGCTCCTGCTCGAACCAGATCTGACACTGGACAAAGCCCCA
>OMKZ01051144.1:0-18659 GCA_900302535.1 Neoniphon sammara | reverse complement strand
AACCCTTGATGATTGCTCTGTGCACATTCTTGCTAAGTGCTGTTGCTAAGTGAAGGAAGTGCATGTAGACATTTAAGAACACACTAGAAAACACACTTTCCATTATGTCCTGAAATGCCCTGAAAAGCCCTGAACAACTGATGTTGAACAACAACATCAGTTTCTCTGTTATTTCAAAATAAAATAATATATATTAAAAAAAAAAAAAAAAAAAAAACACTTTTTGAATTAAGCAGAACTATGTCAAACATTTTGTTATGACTATTTCATTTCCAAATGATCACATCTGCCCATTTCGGAGAACGTAAGATACAGTATCATAACCTGTATGCAAGAATTGTAATAAATAAAATGAGGCATGCACTACAGAGCATGGGTTCCCAAATTTGTTCATAACCTGGTCTCCTGAAATAGATCCACATCATTCCACAGATCCCATTTAGTATGAATTTTTTCCCAGTAGAGAATTTTTTAACCATATGTGCTTTAGGTACAGTGATTAGATACTCTCACTGTGCTCACGTCAAAGAAGTGAAATAATTAAATGACAGTAGTACTCATTTTTCTGCAATTCCCTCATGGACAAGCATGGATTAATAGATCAGAGGCATATGGGCCAATGCACTTTTTCTCTGTTTTGTGTCTTTTGCTGACTGCAACATATCTGCCATTCTGTCACAGTAATAGTAATGGTAATATAAGTATCAAGCACTGGCACTAGTCCTTAGTAGGCTAATGCCAGATCCAATGACACAGTATGTATAGCTTGATTCCTCATATTATACAATCAAATAAAAGCCATTAAAGCACTGTTTATTTATGGATTCCTATCCAGCCATTTCTGACTGTTCCTAAATTTTCCTCGGGATGAATAAAGTATCTATCTATCTATCTATCTATCTATCTATCTATCTATCTATCTATCTATTAAGCTGGGGTGATTCATGCAGGTCGGATTGTACAGGTGTGGGCCTACTGCATCCTTGCCATATCAACAATGTATATAAAAATAACTGCAATATGAAACCAATGCACTAGGGTTATGCAGTGCTTTTAACAAAGAAATATTTACTTGAAATAAAAAGGCTGTTGGCCCCGACTGGAGAATAATCATAATAATTTCTGCTCATAACAAACTATGAACAGAAACAGAAACAGCATTTCCCAGCACAAGAAACTTCCCTGAGGCCAGACTAGGCCACAGTGTGTTGGTGAACTGTTTTCATCTGTTCTTGCCATGTGAAATAGAAGCATTTTAATTTTGTGGCGAGACTGCATGCCTTGAAGAATTTTTTGTATTATTTATTTTGCCTGGAACTACAGGTTTTGACCAGTAAAGCCTATTCGTTGACTAATTCCAACTCAGCTGTTAACTACATCCAGCACCTGTCCATTGTACACTCAAGAAACATAGTGGTGCTCTTTCCCCTCTTATTTTATAAATTTTCAGTTGGTATTGTCTGAATCTGAGTCAAGGCCGAGTAAAAATGCCGTAAATTCCAGCAGAACAACAAGACCTTTAAAGGAATACTCCAAGATTTTGGACAAAATACCCCTTTTCTGACTTACCCAGACTGACACAAGATGTTCAATACCATTTTCACCTCTGTACATCTACTGGTTTGGTTCCTATGGGTAGCATTTCATGTTAGCTTAGCATAAAGCCTTGACGTCTGCAGGAGTCATTAGCCTAGCTCCGCCAAAAAAAAACAAAACAAACAAAAAAAGAACCTTACAGCAACTCTGAAGCTGTCTTATTTACACAATGTATCATGCATTTGAAATACATGTCTTGGATTTTTTTTTTTTTTTTTTTTTTATTTAAACAAGAGCTGTTTTAGGAGAAGTCAGAAGGTAGGAACTATTACCGCTGAACACATGTTTGGCGCTAATAGTTCCTACCATCTCTCCTTTTTTTTGTTTTTTAAATTCCAAGATGTGTATTTCAAATACACAATACATTATGTATGTACTATGACAGCTTCATAGTTGCTGTAAGGTTTATTTTTTCACTTTGACTAATGACTTCAAGACTTCAAGTAGACTTCAAGTCTTTATGCTAAGCTAACACCAAATGCTACCCATAGGAACCAAACCAGTGGACCTATAGAGGTGAAATGGTATCGAACATCTTGTCTCAGTCTAGGTAAGTTGGAAAAAGGGAATTTTGCCCAAAACTTTGGAGTATTCCTTTAAAATGTGGCCCAGGGATAGAGGCAAACCTTGACAGCAGTAATAGCTGGAAAATCCACTAGCTTTATCATAAACCAGATACCACCATTAGTCCCACAAGTCCCTAATCCCACATCAAGACTCTGTCCCGAATCTCTCCTGCTTTAGAACCACAGCTGCCCCTCAACCTGTTCTTTCCTAACAGTTAAATATTCATAAAGTGTCATGTACTGTAGAAGTGAACAGGTACACTGTATATTTTGTAACACCAAACTCGTGTCTCGCTTCACTGGCTTCATTGCAAGCATAATCCAGAAGCAGGAGAAAAAATAAATAAATAAATAAAGCAAAGCTTGAATTATCCAAACAATTCCTCTCATGGGCAGTGCAAACATGCAGAAGGAATCCAAAGTGACATGTGGTGCATGCAGTAAAAAATGAGACTTACACTCTGCATTTGAGACTGCATTTGTATGGCACTAAGTCCTAGTATCATTGCACCAGGTCAAGTATTTAAAAAAAAAAAATAAACAGCCCTATGGAGTTAATCATTTTATTCTTTTAAAATTATTAACTTAATCTTGATCTTTACAAGGACACACAAGTATTGGAAACAAACAACACAACAGAATAAAGCACAGCCTGCGGCTTGACTAGCTAGCAAGAAGACATTTCCCAAGTGAGCCACTGCCAAAACCAATTCTTCCCTCTGAATCTGTCATCAGGCACTTACCAACCCTCACCGAGGGAGAGCAACTGAGGCAGACTAACTTTAACCGCTCCTGGCCGTCAGCCCAGTGGATGTTGACCAATTATCAGCTGCATGCTGGCCAGTGTGATTTAGTGGGACATGAAACAGAATGCAGTGGAAAAACCACAAGAGAATTTGATTATCTGGCAATGGTTATGAAGCCGCTCAGAAAAGTGAAGGGGATGCAAGTGTCGGCATTATGGGGAGCTGATTGCCTGTATTGTCGTTCCTTATATCATTGATAAATCTAATCAGATTTTCTCAGTCACAAACTAACCTTGTGTACCATTACCTTAAACCTGACTATGATTGTTACCAGTCCAAAAGTTACAGCTCTACAATAAAAGCTACAGCTACAACTTTTTGACATTAAAATGACAAGAAAAATTTAATATATTATATACAAGCTCATGATTAAATTCTCATATTGGCCCGAGACTAGCTTTTCACTGACACTAAAAATTCCTGCCTGAAGGAGAAAAGTTGCACACTGTAACTTTAATCAGGCTCTAATTAGTTACTTTACTTGCCAGCAGATTCAAAAGTTCAAAGCTGAATCCCAGCCATGGCCAAATGTTGTACCTAACCCCAAAGCGCTAACCTCAGCCACACACACACACACACTGCAAATTTTCAGAGCCTTTTCAGAGTTCCAGTGTCAGTACAGCCATTATATCATGACACAAGTACTATATGTACTGCATCTGTATGTGTTTGTTTTAAGTGAGGAATAAAGTGAGATGACTTTCATTGCCTTGACATTTTGTTAGTAGTAAGTAAGTAGCAGTATCAGAGACACTGTGATTATAAAAAGAGAATGTGCACTAGGGCATTAACGGAAAAGTCGATTAGTCGATTAGTCGACACGTCGACGTCATTAACCCAAGTCGACACCCACTGGGAGGAGTCGACAAGTTGTGTTATTTTTATTTATTTATTTATTTATTTATTTATTCTGTGTGCCTCTGATTGGCTTACTCTGATATTTATCCTACACCTAACCAATAATCACTTCATGCATAAAAAAGGGCAGTACATGAAAACCCACGTGAATCTACATGAAAACCAGGAGTGCAAGGCCAAGACTGTGAAAGAGGAATATGACAGTGACTCGGAATAGGATTACTAGATAAAGAGGAATATTACAGCAAGTAGGATTACTTGACTGACCCTGGGTGAGTTGAATTCTATTTTATTTTTATTGCAAGCTGAAGTTCTTCTCCGAGTGGTGTTGGTTTGCAATTGAGAAGGCTTGAATTTTCGGTTACATTTTACAATGATTATTATGTTACCATAATGCAAGGCAAATTATTATTATTATTTTTTATTGTAAGCTGAAGTTGTCATATAGCTTTATGTAGTTGGTGTGCATTAATGGCTTGAATTTTCAGTTACATTTTACAATGAAAATGATTCTCTAACTGACACAGGCCTATGTGTTGTGAACCATGCAAGGCAAAGATTGAATTTCAACAGCCAGTGTGTTTTGATTCTTCTGTTAACATGTTATATTTATCTATAATGAAAATGAGCTCTTTTGTGAACCATATGTTAGTGCTGTAAAGTTGTGGACTCGCATATGTGCATCTGTCTGGCTTTCCTTTCCCCACTTTCCGTTGTGCACTAAAATTTACCAAACAATTTAAGGTATGAGCCTATGTTATGTTGTGGTTAAAATGTCTTTGAGTAGGCCTAGTAAGTCTGTTGATCCTTGTTGTTTCTTAACTTAACTGTACATTGTTAACGTTACAGAGATCTTTAATACAAGTTGCTCATTGTTGGACGTTGTTCAATGACATTGATGACATCATCGAACGACTTGTCGACTCGACTTCGACTTTATTGACAGACAGTCTTGCAAAAATCAGAAGTCGTTAATGCCCTACTGTGCACTCCCTCAATTTACAATGGGAAAATGTGAAAAACTAAAGATGGCAGCACATCAACCTAAAACACACTGTCAGCCAATCACACTTCAAGATTTTGTGTGGCTGCATAACTATGATATTTAAAACAGATTGAACAAGCTGGGGTAAAACAATAACAGCACATGCTCAGACAGGCCTGCTTGACATTACAGAATTAAAACAATCTCTATAGCTCGACTACATGCCTGACATGACTGTTGACAGTTACCATGGCAACTGTGCATTTTTCAATTAAAAAAATTAGTTTTGTTAAGGTTTCATAATCCCAAGGGTTGTAGAACTTTTCGAACCCACAGAGGAGCAGATACTCAAATTAAATTAAAATATGAAAATCACCAAAATTGGAGATACAAGGTTTTCACTGGACAGCAACAATATCGACAGCAAATGACAACAGATAACACCAGAACATTAGATATAGGCAACTCTATATTCAAAGAGATAGAGGTCTGGGGCTGTATTCACAAAGCATTTTATCTTACCACTAAGCAGCACTAGCTAAGAGTTTCCTCTTAAAAGCTATTCACAAAGCTGCTAAGACCAACTTTTACTAGGGAACCGGGAAAACTTTAGCTAAGCTAAGAGGAAGGGTGGGGTACTTACTACGCTCACGGTGATTGGCTGATAGAGGATGTCTCTCTGTCAGTGAATTGTTCATTTAATGCTGTAGAAGGAAATATCATGTTGACATGTTGGATTTTATGGGTGGGTTATGAATGAATGAATTGTCCATGCCTACAGTGAGTTTCCAGTGCAAACTTGTTGAACAGCACAATGTGGTGATATGATGTTTTACACACCTTCATGTCTTTTAGAAGTGTGCACTACTGTTCACAAAGACCAAAATTCTTCAGCAAACTGAATAATTTCAAGTTTTGTTTTAACTGCTAATGAGAGAGCATTAGTTTCAGACAGAACATAATGTAATGTGCACCTGAGAGCGAACCATAGTTCTAATTTCATAATCTCGAAGTCATGGACCGCTTGATGGGACGGGTGTGTATGTGTGTGTGTGTAGCAGCAAAGGAGGGGGGAATGGCAGCCTGGTTCACAGCAGAGGAAATTGAGTCTATGTGACCTTAAAGACTAAAATGAAAACGTCATTTATTTATTTATTTATTTATTTATTTAATCTCAGCAATGTGAAACTGGCGGCAGAAATTAAACTGTGGTGGGCTGCCACAGTTTGATACATCAATGGTAAATACTGCTGTGTCCATAAGTAGCTCTACTACCATCATAGTACCCTCGCAATTAAGGTGATACCTTTTAAATAGCTCATTGTCATTGAAAGTCTGTTGACCCAATTACAACTCAGATTGCCTGCCGCAGCCATGTCAGAATTGTTTGTGATTTGGTTTTAGTGACCTAGTAGTCCTCTTCACTACTCCTAGCTTGTCACAGAGTTAGGAGCTGGTTTTAGCATTACAGGAATAGACCCTTGAATAGACTGGTTGTAAACAGTGACGACCTAGGTAAGGATGCACGCACATTTTGGCAATGGAAGTATGGCAGAGTGTAATAGTTTGTCAAGCTACGCAAGGAGACTAACCACGAAAGATCATGAAAACTACCTGAACAAATTCACTTTGACGAACAGCAACCGACTTCCAGATCTGTGTGGTATTATCGAGTGGGTGGAAGACGTTAGTAAGTGGCCCAATATCCAGTGGCCAGATATATACACATATTTGGTGGAGAAACCCAGTATATACACCAGCGGGAAGTTAAGTGCATAAAAGTCACTGATGCTTACAACTATGTTGTCTGTGGTCATGTACAGAACTTCAAATACCATCACATAGCCTTGGAGTTTTGTGTCTTGAAGTCAGAAGTCCTTCCAAGTCAAAGACAAGTACACAAGACCGCTATATATGAGGCATGGGTCATGGTAAACAAACCAGAGAACTACGTCCTCACAGCGAATTGTACCTGCATGGCAGGGAGAGTATTATTTTGTCTTGTTGCTTTTCTAGCTTCCTCAGAGTTAAATGATATAGTTGGTGTGCAAACATGAAATCTGCTTCTATTTTACTGTAATTTTCTCCCCTCTCTCCCCTTCTCCCCTTTTCTTCCCCTTAAATTACTTCCCTCATCACATCAAAATGTGTCTTTCCCTGTGACTCAATCATGATGAACGGGACACGAAATTCACATTTTTTTTTTTTTATGAGTTGTGTTAGATGTAGGTAGATATAGAATGTATGTAGTTAGATGGTAGGAACAATAACCGTTGAACGCATGTATCCTTCATCTGTGTTCAGCGGTTATAGTTCCAAACATCTATCTTCTCCTAAAACTTTTTTTTTTTAAATTCCAAGATGTGTATTTCAAATATGCATAATGCACTGCTTAAATCAGACAGCCTCAGAGTTGACTCCTGTAGACTTAAAGTCTTTATGCTAAGCTAACATGAAATGCTACAAATAGGAACTGAACCAGTGGGCGTACAGAGATGAAATGGTATCGAACATTTTGTCTCAGACTGGGTAAGTAAGAAAAAGGGTATTTTGTCCAAAACATTGGAGTATTCCTTTAAGACACAGACAGAGTTGCTCCAAAATCAGTGAGTTAACTTTTAGCCTTAAGATGTTTTGTGAATGGCCCCAGGTCTTGTTGGTTGTGATCCTATTGCCCGGTGGGCACTGATTAATTAAAGTAAAGTGAATGCTGTGTGTGCTCACCCACACACACACACACACACACACACACACACACACAAACAGACCTTTTCCACCTGAAAGAATCTCTAAATATCTTGGGTAAAAATGCGCTCATGCTGAACATTCAACTGATCGACCTCCTCTTCTTCCTCCCGTCCTCCTGTTTTCCACTTGACGCGATGCCCCGTGGTGTGCTTCAACAATAATCAATAAAGGCAGTGCCGCAAACACTGTCACACCCAGTAGGATTCATGCAGCGCCAAACACACACACACACACACACACACACACACGGCGTTCTGATGTGACAGCTTAAGAGAGCTGCCTTTAAAGCCTCATATCATCTGACGTCTCAGTGTTTAACAGGCAGAGAGGCCATTCAAGAAGACTTGAAAGGTTTCCCAAGAAACATCTGTCTCCATGGTGATCTAAGGGCTTCAGCAACTAAAGCCAGAGAAGTCTAAACTGCAGGACGGCATCTCCTCTCCTAGTCCCTCCCTTGAGGCCAGTTTTGATCTTTACAGTGCAGGACAAAGACCCCGCAACACATCTCAGAAAAGCCATTTACAACACCTACAAGTCTGGCGCTCACTTTAACTCCACTGGGAATAATGCACGGCTGAACAAAAGTTTGGTATGTTTACAGGAGTTGACCCAGACAGTAGTAAAACTAAAAGGGAGAGGGCACTGAGGTGGGGTTTAAATGGGAACTAAGTGCTGTGTGGTAGCTTATGTAAGTTTCCTGGCCTCTGAGGGGCTCTGCTTAGTGAACCGCAGCCTGGCCCAGGACCCTTTTCCTGGGTCTCCAACACCCCAGGAACCGGAGGCAAGGGGGGGGGCAGAAGGACAGGAGGAGGTCGAGGTCGACTGGCGCATGCTTCTGCATGAGCGCTCTGCTACACAAGACATTGGGAGCCCTCTTTCAGGTGGAAGACAGGGTCTGTGGGCTGCGCATGCATGCGTGTGCGAGTGAGTGCAAGTGCTTTTCCCCCCAAAAATCTGGTTGAAATTCACTCTGCTTCTCGCCCAAAATACTGTTCGCTTTAATTATTAAATGTCGAATGGGACTCTGGGAAGGAGAGGGAGCAGATGTGCTGGACAGAGTGTGTTTTTAAAGCAAGATCTTAGAGAAACTAGACCATCTGTGTGCAGAGGAACAGAACGCAAACTGAGAATGAAGGTGTTCCTGAAATAAGAGGATCCCACTAGCTAGTGGCTTCCATAAAAAGATATCACTTCACTCCTGAGGTTGTCAAAGTGGAGGGAGTTTTAGGACCAAACTGTCCTACAGGAAATGAAGAATTAAAGAAGTCCCTTGTGGCTGGAGTTGAATCAATCCAAATTTGAATTGAGAGAAAATCAAATCTGAAATTAGAGCTACCATTTAAATACCATTTAAATTCAGGAACAATCACATTGCATTTAATTTCAAATAATGTCCCAACAATTTAATGGTTGAATTAATTCACTGAGCAAATTAGCTTTAATTCAGCGGTTCAACACAAGCTTTACGCATTCAAATGTATGCAATTCATATACAGTCTTTAATAATAATCTCTTTCCATACTCTTCAAACACAGCAGATCAAAAGAATGAATTGCTTTAAATGCAAATATTATCACAGTTAACCTGCTGGACTGAGATAACTGGTGGTGTCTTTCAAGCTAGCAGACAAGACGTATCTTTTTTTAATTGGAGAATTTCAAGCATGTGGTCCTACAATGTGCATTCAGTCTTGTTTTTTTTTGTTTTGTTTTTTTTTTGCATCATTTGATTCTTCATTAAAAAAGGCTTGCCGTACTGGACATGACTTATAATCCAAAACAAAACAAAATGCAAAAATTTACAAAATAAAACAAAACAAAATTTATTATTTTTCATTCTATTTTTTGTGTGTGTGTGTGTGTGTGTGTGTTTTGTTTTGTTTGACTGAGCCCATGACTTGGCTTTCATGGTATCCATAGATGTTTTGTTAAAGTAGCATTGGAATTTTTAAGAGAAAAAAACAAACAAACATAGAAACTAGAAAGTGTGAACTTACCAGTCGCTTTGTGCAATAGTTGCCTACAGTTGCCCTCCTGTGATATTCAATTCATTTTCAAAGCGATAACCTCCAAAAGAGTCAGGAAAACAAAGGCCAAGTTTGTGCATCTCACCTTGAAAAGAAGAAAGAGGAAAAATCTGAGGAAGGTATTAAATGTGCCACAGCACAGAGAGCTTCTGCACAGTAACAAGCAGTGCAATGACGTTCACAGCCTGACAATATTGATTTGATCTATTAATGATCAAAAGCCGAGTCTTTTTGTGGTTTCTTCGTTCATGAAGGATGCAAAGTCAGATCAAATTTCAAGCAAAGGATCTGCAGGACTTTGGGGAAGGCAAAACTATAAACTATTCAAACACATCAATTAGAATAGAAATGAGTTATCTAAAGCCCCAAAATGGCGTAGACGCTTTGTTTTTGTTTTTGTCTGATCAGACTTGGTTGAATTCTACTGAGAAACTGAGAAATCGGGATGGAAATTTTCATGCAAATCTCAGCAAAATGAAAAAAAAAACCAACAACAAAAACTGTACCAGATCAGTCACTAAAGTGAGATCAAAATGTTGACAGCCCCTCTGTTGCTGCAAGGACAAAGCAGAGGTGCTGGATGGGGAAATGCTTTGGTGAAAATAGACTATTAAAAAAGCAAGGCAGTCATAACGAGCTGATCTATGAACAATGACAGCTCTCTCTGGGGGAAAAAAAAAGTTTTGGGAGATGTTGAGAGTTTTTGGGGAAGTTATAGAGGTTCCAACGGACTCTGATCCATAGTACTGTAAGTGAGTCTCATCCTCATGGTAGAGGAGTCACAAGGTTGGGTGAGCATCAGACTGCATGGCACACTGTGCTCTCTCTCTTTCTCTCTCTCTCTCTCTCTCTCACACACACACACACACACACACGCAGAGTCAACACTGTGGAGAACCAGCAGCTGGGGTAGAGTGTAGGCAGAGGGAGAGAGAGTACATCTATAACCAGCCAGTATCAGCAGAGCGCAACATGTGGATCATTCTTCCCCCTTTGCTTCGCTGCAGCCTTTCATCCTTTGAGAAAAGCTCATTTTAATGAAGCATGAGCATGTGCATGAACAGCCGACAGCCACCAGCGGAGAAGGGTTCAGAAAAGCAGGCAAACTGAAGCTATAATGGTTCTCATTACTGTAATCCCACATTGCAGCTCGGAGCCGGCTCAGGTTCACAGACTTGCCGCCGGAACATACCAAAAGCACCAACACACAGTTTCGTGTCGCATGTCAAGAGAACACATTTTCATTTTCAAATTCACAATATCTGCATTTGACTTTTTTGACCTACTGCTTTGCAACTAATTGGCACTCAGCTTTTCCTCCCAAACATTTGATATTACAAGTGCCGCTCTGTCTTTGTGCTAATTGTCACCCTATTGTGAAGAAACATCACATCATTTGTTATGTTAAATGTAGTCTGACTCACATATGGGTGTAAGCCTGCCACTTACCAACTATTTCAGTCAGAATTCTCCTCCCCTTTCGCTGTCTGCGAAAACACATTTTCAGTGCTCGAAGGGACGTTGTATGTCAAGAGCATGTCTAGGATGATCGTGTATGAATGCCCTTGTTCGAAATATCTAATGATTAAGTCGATTTTTGACTCCATGTTGTATTGAAAATGTCGTCTGCAGTCGATTTAAATTTCGCGCTTTATACTTCCTGTGTTGGGCATACCCTTTCCGGTTTGTGAAATGTTGTTGTGTTTTGTGAATTGCTGTTGTGTTTTGTGAAATGTTTTGTGTTTTGATAAATGTTGTTGTGTTTTGTGAAATGTCGTAGTGTTTTGCACTTCAGGGCCACCGTAGAGTTTACTTGAAGTCTTGAAGTCATTAGCCTAGCTCTGTCAAAGTGAAAAAATAAACCTTTCATGTTAGCTTAGCATAAAGACTTGAAGTCTGCAGGAGTCATTAGCCTAGCTCAAAGTGAAAAACCTTACAGCAACTATGAAGCCTTGTTATTTACACAACTAGTGCAGTACCCGTTGAAAGTGTGCCATTCAGAACAGGCCGATTGCTTGGCCTGTACCTTTCAAGAGAACCACTCATCCAAACAACTTCACACTCAAAACTGCACTTCCTTGGGTCCTCAGCTATAGCCGTACACCCGCCAAGTTTGAAGTCGATGGGATTGTAACCTTAATTACTTATATTACAATATAATATATGTGGATTATTTCAGTTAAAGTTTTCCATGCTAAATTATGTTGCTATTAAGCTTGACAATAGGAATAATTTCAGAATATTATTTTGGACTATTGCAGAATTAAGTTAATTATTTTTTAAGATTGTTTCATCATCAACAGCACTTAAACTATTATTTAATTCATGTTTTTATGTGAAACATTTAACTTACTTATTATGTCCCCTTTCACATAAGGACATAAGGGGGGATACGTTTTGTGACCAGAGGTGACACAGTAGGCTACATGTGCTGAAGAGTGAGAGGTCCGCAGTGAATCCAAAAAGTTGTTGGTGTTGATTAAAATGGTTTGGACAGAAAACTGTCGCCTGCTTATTACCCACAGCCCAGAATGAGCAGAAACGCAACTCACCCAGAAATCAGGGTTACAGGATGAGCGGTTGTCGAGAAAAGGAGAGACAGACATACAGACAGACACTCCTTGTACTTTAGTTAGATAGTGCACTGCCCATTCAAAACGTGCCTCAAAACCGGCCCATTGCTTGGCCTCTGGTGTTGCTGCTTGCAGCTTTGTGGAGCTGCTGTCAAGTGAGGCGTCATTTGTGAAACCCCGGTGTTGATACACGTCTATTTTCGCTGTTATGGTAGCGGTACAGAAAGAAAGGAGTGCTGAAATACGACTCCAAGCACCGGTACTGTAACAGCACGGATAGACGCGCGTCAAGTGGCAGCTGGCTTGCCTGGATTTTCACAGTTTTCTATGGAACTGCTGATCCAAACATCTTCACTCTCAACACAGCAATGCCTCGGGGCCTCAGCAGTATACCCGACAAGTGTGAAGTCAATCGGACAAACGGCTGTTGAGATAATCAAAGGACAGGATACATACATACATTCACACATACATACATAGATGGAGATTCCAGGATTTATAGTAAGACATATCATGTAACCAAGTATCATGTATCATGTATCAAAAAACAAAGTGTGGAGATGGATCTGGTTATGCAAGAATACGTTAAATGAGTACAAAGTGATAGTGAAATGGGCTCAAGTATGAGGCAGAGTCTACTTGTCACCATTTCTAAAGGAAGTTGTTCGATGTCTGTGAAGAGTTAAAGATTTAAAGGCTTCATCTGCAGCTTTAAACATTTTGTAATCATTTTCTGTTCATCTCAGTAGCTTGTAAATTTTAATAAGCTCTTACAAGTTCAACTTTTTTGTATGACATCCCAATTATCAACTTGGTTTCACAAACAAACTGTAGTCATTGTAGTCACCAAGGCCTACATCCTACCTTCTACCTACATCCTGGACCTTTTAACCCCTTATGAACCAGATTGCCGCCATAGAGCGTATGGAAACCAGTGTATGAAATAAGAACAGAGTGAAATACGTTATAATATAATATTTCCTTGTAGGTAAAATAGTTGGGCTTTTTCCATTGATAATCAGAGAAACCAGCTTCCATACTTGTAAGGGGGAATGCCAGCTGATCCTGATGCTCTGTTTCCTGACTCACTGCTGCTTTGCATGTCTTTGATGATCTCAGGGGGGGCAGTTGGGGCTGTGCAACTTGCTGCCTGCCTCCATCTGTTGACATGGCTGTGGAGGGCCAGATGAGTGCAATGTTAGCTTAGTTTTACTGTAAGAAGGCTTAATGTATGCCCATGGGGTGTTGAGAACCAGAAAGGCTCCAGGTACAGTTTCACACTCCTGAACACACCCTCATATTCCCTACCAGTGTGTTATGGATACCTGTTTACACATATGGATAAATGTTTACACAGTTAACTATTTACATGTTTATGTTTACACAATAATATTTACATATGTACATGTTTAAATAGTACGTCAGCATCTTTTAAACAGTTACTATACTCTCCTGAATCTACCTCTGTGGTTTTCCTCACATTTAGCCCAGCCTAAGTCTTTCTAGCCTCTGATTGGTTAGTTTGGTCACATGAGAGTAAGAAACAAGGAAGTGTTGTTGTTGTGAACTCGATGAAGTGCAGAGAACAGTGAAGTGCTGCTTAACAAAGTTATCTGTCTTCATCCTGCTGTTTCTTATCATTAAGAGTGATCCAACTACCACACATTGAATCCCCACATTACATTTGGTGGCAGCGGTGGGATATTTTGGTGGTTTTGTGCATTTGGTGAGTTTTATTCCCTTAAACTGTGCATATTGTTACTTTTTGCACGGTCTGTTTTTTTTCTCTCTCTGTGAGAGCAGCGGTTGAACTGAAAGCTGTAAGTTTTGGTGATATTACAGATTTCAGCAGTTTTTCCCTAATTTTTATGCTTTTTGTGATTTTTGGACTGGGCATTTTTCTCTGACTATGTTGGACAATTAAAGTGAATCTGTGCATGAGCTGCAGTCCACTCCCACACTCTGACCGAGGTCAGTGGAAGTTACGAGGACCAGTTCTGCCCCTTTGGCTCTACATACTGTCCCCAGTGTAGAGCCTTCCACCTGCCTCCCACCTGCTTTTAAAGGAGATGGGACAGAATCTTTCACAAGTTGGTCTCGACACTTTTAAGTGGCAGCGCAGGCTATGACCTGATGCAGATTTATCTACAGTGATGACCTCCATCCTCCCTACTCGCCTGGCAGATGCTGCATTTCTGTATTGGGACAGCCTGACTCCTTTAATCCAGAGAGACTATGATTTAGTAAAGGAGAAACTCAGAAATGTTTTCAGACCAAAATACTCCCTGCCATTCTTCCTGACAACTGTGAATGCTCACCCTCGTAAACCAGGTAAAAGTTAGGATGTGTACAGTGCAGACATCACTCGTCTTGTACTAGAAGCCTTTCCCAACTATGACCACAATGCACTAGAAGGTGAAAAATTCCACCGCTTTGTTGCTGGCTTGGACTCAACCTTACAGTCCATGAGATGGGTGCAGAGAACCTTGAGGAAGCCGTGCATATTGCCAGCTGCTGTGAGAAAGCACGAGCAGCACTGCAGCTGACTGCTTCAGCATCCCCATACACTCTACCCTCAGAACAGGTAGCTATGGTTCATCCTAAGCTTTCTGATGACAAGCTCTTTCAGGCAGTTGAGCAGCTGACTCTTACTGTAACCAGCTGAAAACATGAAGTACAGCATTTACAAGAGAAACAAGATTACTTTGCTCAGTGTTTGGACTCCAGACTTGACAGATCCTCCTCCTGTGATACTGTGCACGCAGTTCCTCTCCTTCGCCCTACCATGCCAGACAACATCCCAGAGACTATTACTCACCTAAGCAGTATTATACAAGTAGTCGAGTCCCACTATGAACATCGTCCTCCACCCCCTGTTTATCTAAAATACAATGAGTGGGACAATGACAAACATGACCGGGTCACTCTCCATCACGCCCATCCTACCAGTACTCCAGGTACAGTCGTCATGACACTAACAGATACGGACGCAGTCCTAGTCCAGCTCCACGGAGAAACAGAGATGCAAGTCCACACACTAGGGGCAGTGTTCGTTTCCAGTCTTCTGAAAGGCATGCACACTCTAGCTCCAACCAACAGGGAAACTTTCATTAGCTGTTGTTGAGGGTCAAACATCAGCTACTGTTTCACAGCCCCAGAATGATACCCCACAGTTAATGCTTGATGGCAGTGACTCACAAACTGATGGCTCTGTTTCTTCCAACATCTTGGCTATTGTGGAAGGCATTTAAGTGTGCACTCTCATTGACTTTCAAAGATTTTCAAAACTTTGAAAAAACGCCCCATGACAGCCTCCTCTGTGCCAGCTCGTTCCGTCAATGGACAGCGCCTGGACCTCTTAGGCAAGCTAACCATTGGAATCAGACTTGGAAAACAGGTATGGCAGCAGGAAGTTGAAGTTCTCAGAGGTGCTTACCAGCCAGTCATACTAGGTTAGATTTTCTGCAAAGACACCATGCCCTCCTCGATCTCAAAAACAAAGTGCTGCAACTGTGGGACATGAAAATTCCCCTATTGCCCAAAGGATATGAAGTGGCAGCTTGCTGTAATGTGTCTGTGCTAGCACTAGGGGTGTGCCAATACATCGTTTTTTCAATGCATCGTGATGCGACAAGTGATGATCAATAACGATTAACAAATGTTCAAAAATTGATTATTTTCCATGATAGTGAAATCACAGAAACCCAACCGCAGCACCCAAAAGTTGGCTGGAACGAAAAAAGACACCTGGACAGTTTTAAGAGACGAACTCATAACAGACTGTTAGACAACATGGCGGCAGCAGACTCACTGGCCACTGTCACTGAACGTGAGATTCACCCTTCAGGATTAAAATCCAGCGTGTGGAGGCATTTTGGTTTTTATGAGCACGAAGACAGAAAGAGCATTGACAAAAGCTACTCCGTGTGTAAGGCGTGTAAAACAAGAATCAAGTACAGTGGTAACACAATGAACATGAGACAGCATCTCAAGCATTTCCATCCCGGGTTAGAGGAGGAGGAGAAGACGACGCTGACTGTTGCTACTAACCAGCGAACAATTGAGGAAGGATTGAGAAAACTTTCCCGCGGCTCTGACAGGGCAAAACGAATCTCAAAATCCGTCGCTACCTTCATTGCTAAGGATTTACATCCGTACTCTGTTGTCGACAACAAAGACTTTTGCACTCAGATGCGAACATTGGAACCGAGATACAAACTCCCGAAGCAAAAGTATTTCGCCTGGAAAGCAGTTCCTGTACAACGAGACCAAATCTGAAGTCCTGGAATCACTGAAGATAGCATGCAGGGTGGCTTTAACATGTGATGTGTGGACTTCAGTCGCAACTGAATCATATGTCACGGTAATGGCACACTTTATAAGTGATTCGAGCAAGGACTGGGAGCTGGTGAGTTATGTCCTCGAGACAAGAGTGATGGGTGAGAGCCACACGGGTGCAAATGTAGCTGAGCTGTTGATAAAAGTAGCAGAAGAATGGCAGATCACGGACAAAGATTTGGCTTTAGTGACTGATAATGCCACAAACATGGTGGCTGCTGCTCAAGTGGGAAACTTCCTACATGTGAAATGTTATGCTCACACACTCAACCTCGCCTCCCAGAAAGCACTAAAGTTGCCTGCTGTGACAAAACTCCTAGCAAGGGTGAGAAGGATTGCCTCCTTTTTTCATCGCAGTACTGCTGCCAACCATCTGCTGGAAGAGAATCAGAACCTGCTATGCCTCAAAAACCACAAACTGAAGACAGATGTGTGCACTAGGTGGAATAGTGCGTATGACATGGTTGAAAGATTCCTGGAGCAGCAGCCTGCAGTCTGCGCCACCTTGCTCTCTCCTCAGGTGAGGAAAAAAGACTCAGACATCTCCACTCTCACTGAAGCTGACATCTCCAATGCCCTCAAGCCCATGAAGGATTCTACTAATCTCATGTCTCAGGAAAAAAAACTCCACGGTGTCTTTGATTGCTCCTGTACACGCCAAGCTCATCCAGAACACAAAGCCCAGTGCTGAAGATTCACCACTGGTCTGTGACATAAAAAAAGCCATCAACGAGGATCTCAGCAAGAGATACACCACTGAGCAGAAGATCAACACTCTCCACACAGCCTCCACCCTTGACCCCCGATTCAAGGCCCTGCCTTTCCTCTCTGAGGAGGAGAGAGAAGAGACATACAGAAGAGTGGTTGCTGAAACTGCATCATTAGAGGTAATACTGCTGTTTAATTTTCTGGGAAAAATAAATCTAACATGTAAAATGTTAAAAAAAAGAAGTAAAAGGTATTCCATAATACAAGATTTATGATAATGAACAAAGAAAGTGAATTTGTGTTTTGTTATTTTAATTCTATTTTGGTTTGATGGTATTGGAATTGTGGTTTTTCAACAAGTAAGACTTTTGTGGGTTTACTTGTTTTTCTCATTGTGTTTATATCCAGCAAAAGGTGGTGGCAGTGCACAACACAGCCAGCTCAACAGCGGCCAGTGAGGAGGAGCCGCACCAAAGCCCTGCTTCCAAAAGGAGGGTTTCATCATCTTCTCTGCTGGAGAGTCTGCTGGGACCAGCCTTCTCAGATCAGAGTAGGAATCTGACTTTTTAAAATGTTAAGATCTACCCACAGAAAAATGTTCATATATTTACCCAATAGTAAATTTTTATTTTGTGTCTGAAATCTGCAATCCACTTTCATATTGTACCAGTATTTGACTGGTGGCTGATGTCAATTTCCATCACTCTCTCTCTATGATGCTACCAGCTCAGCAGCAGCCCAAGTCAGCGCATACCAGAGCTGAGGAGGAGGTGACCAAATACTGCCGTGCTGAAACACCCGCTCTCTCAGAGGACCCTCTCCGCTGGTGAAAAAAGAATCAAGTGCTGTATCCCAAGATTTCTAAGTTGGCTAAGAGGTACCTGTGTATTCCTGCCACCATTGTCTCTGCAGAGAGAGTGTTCTCTACTGCAGGAAACATCGTAACTGCACAGTGGAGCACACTTGATTCGGAGCATGTCAACCAGCTCCTGTTCTTGAATAAGAACTTGAAAGTTTACAATCCTGATGAGACTGATGATAGCAATAGCGAAGACAGCAATGATGATGAGGAGTAGCTGCACATTTGCCTCCATTTTGCACTTACATGCCTTGGCATGATTTAATTCATTCTGTTCTTTTATTCATCTGCCACTTATTTAGATTTATAGCTGCTTTTGGTTGTGGATAGCAAAATGTTTGATTGTTGTGGGATGCTATGCTGCTCATTGAATACTTTGTTTAGAAGTCTTTATTATTACTGGATAAAGTATCCTTTATGTTAAATCACATTGAATAAGATGAACAAGCTAATAGTTTTTTTGCATTAAACCTACAGAACTCTGTGCAAAAAGCTGAGGATTTTAGTTAAAATAAGTTATTTGTAAAGGATTTTGTTTGGAAGTCTTTATTTATTATTTCTGAATAAGCAGAATAAGCTACTTGTTTTGTATTAAA
>OMKZ01051142.1:0-15076 GCA_900302535.1 Neoniphon sammara | reverse complement strand
GCTGGAGAGAGCAGCCTCAGTTCATTTGAATGATCTGAGTCTCTCTTGTACGATTCCTACAAGTACAGGTAGCAAAATCACATCCTACATCCATCGATCATTTAAAAAGCACAGAAAACAAGTCTCGCTCACTTTTCTCACACAGCTTATCTCGCCTCAGCTTGCCCCCCCCTCCTGCACTTTATGAACTGGCGAGGCGGTTTCGTCTAAGCGTGAGAGTATTGGAAACGGCCCCGTACATACACATAGAAAAAAAAAGTTTTCATTTCTGGTGCCAGCTGAGGGGAAAGTGCTTCCCATTGAGCCTGCACTGACCTTGAAGAACAGATCTGCTTTCAAACTCAGTAACGACTTCTGACACAGTTCATTCGCCTGCATGCTGTTACAGAAATGTCTTTTGGGGTGGAGGAGAGGGGGGCAAAAGCTAAACACGCCGGACAAAACACCAGGGAGGGAGAGGTAACTGTACTTTAGTGTAGATTTATCTCTGGGCGTACCTGTATCGGATGAATCCCTGTATGAGTCTGAGCGCTCTCCAGGCCGACTCTCATCCCCTTCTTGCATGACACTATGGAGATTAGATAGAGTGGAGGGTGCACGGTCACTGGGGTTTAAACCTAAACCAGCTGGGTGACGGGAGGCCCCGGCGTGTGAGGAGACAGAGAGTTAGTCTGTCAGATAGGAAATGAAGGAGCCGGCTGAACATCAGGATTTACTCAAGGTGAAGCATCAGCCAAAGTTATGCTCCTTACCTGGCCGAGGGCGAAATTGTTCTCAGCTCCTGGGGGTTTTCAAGAAGCTGTGGTCTCAATAAAGCCGTTTGTCAATCACTTTTTTTGTTTTCTTGGAAAAAGGCAATCAGCATTACCTTCAAATTGAGCCCATTTCAAGTATTTGAGTTACAGTCACATGCTTTGTCAGTGGGGTCATAAAAAACAACCAATTATTCACAGTTCCTGAAATGCACGGTTCAAATAAGTAAATTATTCATTGCTGAATCCAATTAAGCTGTAGATTTGAGCGTGAAGAGGGCTGACAATGTAATTTGTGAAGCAAAACAGAGAGGGAAGGTGGAGATCATGTGTTGTCCGACGGGCCACAAGCTTTTTTCCCCCCTTGAATCCTGGATCAAACCAATTAAGATAAGAACAGATCAGTCTTCTCTGCACTGTCCATCTTCTCTTCTCACTTAACCAGTTCTTAATTGTGTATTTGATACTGCTGATGACCGTCGAGCTTTCAGTGGGGTCTTGAGATGAGTTGGGCTGATGATGCCGAGGAGGACATCTTGTACTGCTGACTGTATTTAGTGTGGTATCAGGTTGGAAGATTGAGATTATATAGCCATGGAGGATAGTCCACATCTACCCTTGCAAAGTGACAATATTCTAGCAGGAAGATTATTATTAAGTTACAAAGAAATACCAAAGAGATTAACATATAATCCTAAACTGACTTGATTCAATTTAATGCACAAGAAAGTGTCAGTAAGTAGTCATTACAACAGGCCATGCTCTTGGTGTGCAAGTATGCATTTGTGAATTTCTCTTGGAGATGAATAAAGTATCTATCTATCTATCTATCTATCTATCTATCTATCTATCTATCTATCTATCTATCTATCTATCTGTCATTGCTCAGAAGCGCATACACAGCAGACCACATGCATTACTGTGGGCTAATTAAAGAGCCAATTTCACATGCAGAATTTTCCCCACGATTAAAGATTTTAGTTGGAAAATTCAATTCAATTAGGCTAGATTAATTTTTGTTTGACGTAATTAATTAAACTCATAGTCCTGTTTTAGTCCTGCGGTGAGAAAAGAGCCCTTATAGAAGTTTCATCACTACAGGTGTATTTTATTTTATTTATTTATTTATTTTTTTTAGAAACGGGATCAGATGATTTCTTTCATCATCGGCCCTAAGCTAGACTTGAAACAGTTAACTGTCAGAGCCTGCTTCCTTCCAGCTACATGCAGTGGACTATGAAATATTTAGAGGACAATTGGTTAAGTGGAGTTAACCGTTGCCTTTTCTCCCCAAGGTATCTTCCTTTTTGATCCTGCCGAGCCTGGCGCCTTCCAAAACACAACTTGTCTGGCTTATTAAATAGTTTGACCTGGGGAGGAAAAAAACGCCTGTTGCTTCTCAGCTGCGGCTATTGTGAACCCAAAAAGGACCCATGACAGGCCTTAAATTGCTGTAATGCTGTGTGACCAATAGTCATACTTAATCGATTTCTCTCCTTGTTGTGCTAGTTTTCTTATCTGATTTTATTTTTTAATTCAGTTACTTTGTCAGTGTTGTTTTTTTATTTGACAGGGTGATTATACTTAAAATAGAAGCAATTCTAATAATTTTCTACACTAGATCTGGCGGGTCTGGGAATAGAGCAACTCCTCCTAAGACAATGCTCTATGGAAAAAATGTGTTCTGATACTGTCGGTGTCATTTTTTAGTTTCTATCCAGCTTTACAGTGTTTTTTATTCAACCTGTGGTACCAAGGAGTGCCGGGCTCATGGATGTAAATGGTCAAGAGAGTCCTCCCCACTGGTTAATTGCACTAAAATTGGTCTACTTTGTGTGAGCCATCAATAGCCCTGCGCCGCATGGGGTCTGTATGATTAACTTCTCCGTGCTTTCAAAGGCCTCTTGATGTCCCCTTGGAAGGCAGCGGGCCAATCACAACCAGGGTCGGAGACGTCATGAGGCCTGCTTGAGGAGCTGATTGGTCGGTGCGGGGAGGGGGAACAACCCCTGTCCTTTTATAGACGACCCTGTCTAGTGCGTAAAGCTACTGGGCACCGCTGACAGCGCCGAGACTCATTGGACACTGTACACCTCACCAACTCCATTCCACTGAACGGGCCATACGGAGGTGCATGGCCCCATCCCCTTGTATAATGATGAATCCTATACAGGGGTCGCCGTCCCAAGACACCAAACAAGTCCATCAAAAAGAGGAGACGGATACGGAGGGCGAGGAGCTTCAGCCTAAAGACATGACAACCGAGAAAGGATACAAACTCCAGCGGAGCAGCCTTCCGTTTAGCGTTGAATCGTTGATTTCCAAGAAGACCACCTGTCGGACTTCTTACTCCCCCTCAGATCTAGGGCTGGTCCTGCCGAAACCCGTGGCGGCGCAAGGCGCACAGTTCTCTCCAAGGACTTTTTACGCGGAGAGGAAGGCTTCAGCGGAGAGCTCTCAGGCTGTATCCAGTAGTCCGAGCGACGACAGTCCGCAATTTTGCGAGAAAGATCAGAGCACTTGGTTCCAGACATCCTCCTTTTCTACTCCTCCTCGTAAGTCCGTCCCTCTGCTTTTCTCAGGGCTCTTGAGAGTTTTGCTCAACAAACACCCAAACAAGGAAACTGCATTTTAAATAATCGTTTTAGCGTTAATAATCGAGACAGCAAAGCTTCTATAGTGCTGTTACAGTTTTACAAAACAACTTGCTTATCTGTTTCTTATTCTGCGTCAAAACATTATGCTGTAGCTCCACAAAAATGTGCGTAAATGTTTTTCCTGCGACTCGTCTTTCACTAATTTTAGACAAATACTATAAATGTTATGGTGATGTAATTGTGTGTCATTCTGTGCCAAAGCGCATATAAACCTAATATTTGGCCGCACAGGCATTCTTTCTTTATTAGCATTTGGGAATGCGCAAAAATAAACATTCGGAGACATTACATTTGTTATCTCCAATTCTGTTTGTTTTTGAAGACGATAAGATGCACATCTGCAAGTTTGGCATGTATTCGCTCCATCTGTAAATCTGTGGTTGATTATTTGCATGTCTCAACACATTTCTGTGTGTTTGCTGTCCTGTAATGGAAACAGCTCGTAATGCGCACTTGCACATCCGCATCTGTCAACAGAGACGCTGTATTTTTATTTATTTGTTGTATTATATTCACCGCATAGGTTGTTGTAATTAGTAGTTTTATTATCTGTGTATACTCCGTCTTATCCACAGGCCTATCTGTATCCAATTATGTCAGCCCTGTTTTCCCACGATTATCATTGAAATTCCATTTAGTCTAATCTAAATATGTAAACTTTTTTTCTTTATTTATTCCCCACAGGGAGCTCAAGTCCAACTCCGTGTACTTTAAGGAAACACAAAAACAACAGGAAACCTCGGACGCCCTTCACTACCTCCCAGCTGCTGGCGCTGGAGCGCAAGTTCCGTCAGAAACAGTACCTTTCCATCGCCGAGAGAGCCGAGTTCTCCAACTCTCTCAACCTGACGGAGACTCAGGTCAAAATATGGTTCCAAAACAGGAGAGCCAAAGCCAAAAGACTGCAGGAGGCCGAGTTGGAAAAGTTTAAGCTGGCCTCCAAGCCG
This sequence comes from Neoniphon sammara, assembly GCA_900302535.1. Lineage (NCBI taxonomy): Eukaryota > Metazoa > Chordata > Actinopteri > Holocentriformes > Holocentridae > Neoniphon > Neoniphon sammara. The sequence goes on along the minus strand of OMKZ01051142.1, from coordinate 10,720 downwards.
GTCCTGCCCGCCTTCGCCCTGCCTTTCCCCCTCGGAGCGCACATGGGCTCCCCAACATGGGGACCGTCAAACGCCTTCCCGAGGCCCAGCCTGCCCGTCCCGGGACTGTTCAGTGGACCCGTCACTTATGGGATGTACTATTTGTCTTAGTATCCTTGTGTTTGCTTTTGTGAACAAAAACAAAAAATGATGTCTTCTGATCATGGTTGCAATACACTTATGAATGAGGATGATGTATTATCTAGGAAAATTTTCATTTTGTATTTTCATTTGGGTTTCGATTTTTCCTAAAGCTCCAGCACAAAACAAATTTGAATTCGGGGCACATCTAGAAATATATAATTGGATATATAATTGGACTGAGTGAGTTAACATGTTCTACCCAATTATATACTTCAGATATGTCCAGTGTTGTGGACTGTGGACACACAAGCCTAAATCGGTCAGGCGGCTGTCCAAATGTGAATGTCAGGTTTTTAAACGACATGCCTTAAATATCTCATTCCAGTCGAACCACCATGTTCCGTAATGGCCTCATTGCCAGGCCTATATTCATGTTTGGGGAAAATGGACATTTACATGAATGCAATAATCTACTGTAGCGGGGGAAAACTGCTTAAAAGCAACAAAAAAGTACTTAAACGGCAATCTGTGCCTTAAGACCAGTGTGCTCTCTAGATAGTCACTTGAAGTGTTTCTCCTCATTCACTGACTGCTTCTATCATTCCACTGTTCTCGGGTAAATTTGCAGTTTCCAACAGAGTTGCTGTTTGAATGTGTCTATTTCTTTACAGCAGTTTCTTACATGATTTCTATGGGCCTTTTTGTAAACATATGGAGCAAGATCTATATTTTAGAAAACACGTGTATTAGATAAATGTCCTTTGTACTTTCACTACGTGGCCTTTATGGGAATGATATAAGAAATATAGATTTTTTTGGACCAATTTTGCTGTAACGATGTAAATAAAATTTGTAGTGTTCATAAGGCCTGCAGCATTGCTTGAAGAGCGCGCAGGAAAGTGGTATTTATTGAATATCTTTGTATCTGTACTGTGTACATACATTCTCCTATCTAAGTCTTCAGTTACTTGTAAAAACTGGTTTCACTAGGCCTTAATAAACAATATGAATGACTAGAGTTGAATGTGTTCCGCTCATTGCAAAGCCTTTTGTGTGTTTTCGTTTTCCTCGACAGATTGTAGGTGTAAATGAATATGAACTGTTACAACCTATCAACATAATTATCGAGAATGGTCCATTTCTTTCAATTCATAGAAAATAGTCTATTCTGCGAATCATATAAAAGGAAGCTGGACGTGGGCTTTAGGTTCACATAAAGCCTTTATTCTGGACAGCTCCTGAAAATGAGGCTATATGTCTGTATCAAAAGGAGCACAGACATATAGATAAATAATTTAGTCTAGTCAGTTTCTTTGATAAATGCAGGCCCCCAACCTATATAAGCCTATCATTGGTGTTTCCTAAAATCTCATTGCATGTATTAAATTTATTTCATTATTATTGTCTTATTTAAAATGTGTTCTCTGCCATGCCATCAAGTGAATTATTTTAATGTCAGTTTTAATGTTTGCGTAGGACGGAATACATGCTGTGCGGCTTTAATTCCAAATGGGTAGCGGATTATCACTCATTTGGTATTTGAAAATAAATTCTCGAAAAAAATTCAGTTATAATAAGTTAATGGGCTATAAATCACACAGTGTGCCCTTATTTTATTAAAACGTATTTTGGTAACTTAGACAAACATCTCATTGCCAGTGTGAGTAAAATGCTCTTTCATAAGTAGGCCTATCTCATGAACAGGAAAGCTTTTGTAGTAGCACACTGTTAGTTTATCCCGATGCTGCCCACTTCAAGAAACACATCTGCGTGCAATATACAGTGGCAATTTTCATTTCACTGTTGGAAATATCGGAATTATGAAGTGAGCGCAAATTAATAGCCTAACACTTCCACTGACCCAATACAGTAACTGTAAACGGCAAAGTGCCAATGTTCTATGATACCCTATAGCTGCCAAAATGAATGATTTAGAAAGTGAAGAGCATAGAAGCTGTGTCAACAATAGATTGTAAAATGTATTTTATTATTATCAATAGGCCCAATTATTTGCCATACTCTGTGAGAAATTAGCCTAGTTTGGTATTTGTTTTCACTTTGTCTCACTTGACATAGGCCTACATATAAATCAACATTTGACTTACAGATTAAAAATCACTTCTAATGTTTCTGATGCACATATTTTCTATTTTATTTAATCCCACTACACGACACTGTACTCCATTTCTGATTTTTCAATTGACAACATCCAAGAACTACTTTTGCTGAGAAGAGCATTTTCATATTATTCCCGATTTAAAGTATCGAATTCAAAAGTCGAAACGGGTATTCCAACAGAGAAAGAGGCGCTTACGAGGAACAATTGAAAGCAGCATCAGACTGGCTGCAAGTGCTCTGCCTTTTCAGCAGAGGGCGGCAGCGGGATCTCTGCGAGGCTTCATCCTGAACGAAGAAGAAGCACTTCCGTCATTGCGCACTGTCGAAGAAAACGCTTGGTGCTGCGAGGTGAGTCTGTCTGAAGAGACATTTATTTAATGACCGAACTGCAAATTAAATGAACTGTAATGACAATTTAGCCCAACCCACGTATTTTACGAGCGTTCACGAGATGCAAAATAAACTTCGCTTTCATTTTGCATTTTGGGAAAACACTAAGGACAAACCCCGTTCTCTGACCTTGGCTAGCTACAATTAGCTAACCTGAGCTAGCTAGTCCGCCAACGGTCTTGACTTTAAATGTAACTTAAAGGACATGCTGTCTTTAATAGCCGTCCGATATTTCATTAAACATCTGTCTGTTTCCGTGTGTTCTGGAAAACGAGCTAGTTTATTTGCATTGTAAATTACACATTTATGACCACTGAAGCGACTCTGCCACGTTAATGTCACTGTCAAGCTTAATAGCTTAACGTTACCTGCGTTGCTTGACATCGCGATTAATTCAAAGCTTGATGGGATGACACTGGGAAAACATTGAGACGGTCATGCAGGAGTTTGGTTGAAGCACCTGCCCTGATGACGCGTCCTTGGGCAAGACACTGAATTCTTACTAGTCCCAGGCGTGATGTGCTGTAGCTGCACCATGACCTCCCTGTAGCATAAATTCACTGCCTCTTATGCAATATCACATCAGCATCACCATGTATGCGTTATTTTGATTTGAGCAGTTGCCGTGTCCAGTGTCTTCCGATGGGAGTTTTTGAGGACTAAACACAGGTTCACCCTGCCTTTCAGATCGTCAGGATGGCAGGCCGCCGTGTAGCCCTGAAGGCCATCGACTGGGTGGCGTTTGCCGAGCGGGTACCACCCAACCAGAGGGGCATGTTCAACGCCTTGAAGACCCGCAGCGATGCCATCTCTGCCAAGTGAGTCAGTGGCACCAGCAGCAGGCTTCAGAAGGCCCTGATGAGTCTGCATACACTTAGGCTTTCTGTTTCCTATTAGAGTCAAAAGGTGTCAGTATATTTTTGGTTTTGGGAACTTATTTCTCAATTTGTACCCAGTGGGAGGACATAGTGGGCAGTGTAAATTGATTTTAAAAGTGTATTGATATTATTGCAGTTTGGTGGATCCTGTGCTTGTTTGTCCATAAACAAAGCATGAAGTTCACTCCCATACAAAAAAAAGAGTCATATCAGGGTTAAATTCAGTAGTAACTAGTCGGCACATTGCTTTTTAAAGGAGAGTTAGGTCAAAGTCACTGAAGGCACATCCTGATGGAACACATGAACCACCGCACTGTATTGCACTGAATTATTAGTTTGGGGTACAGTTTATTTGGATACCTTTAATCCAAAAGGCTAGTCTTCCAAGAGTTCATTAACAATAGTACAAATAAATCAAAAATACACAACAAGAGAAAACCAAACAAACAAATGAAAATAAACAAAAGAGAACGTCAAACCAATATTATTTAGAATGATGATTAATGATAAGCAGGATGTGTAAGGTGGCATATTGGTACGTTTGAATTCTGTCAGAGGGTGCAGTGGGAATTCAAATTTGTGTTTACACTGTATATTTAAGACTCAAAGTAATCACAAGGACAGAATATTTAATAATAATTTAATAAGCTGCACTTTTGATGGATGAAAATGGTTTAAAAACAAGCTATTGAGGAACATTCCTCTGACCTTGCACTCCATGAACTCAGTGTGCATGATTCATTGTTGCACTTTTATTTATTTTTTAAAAATCTTCATGCAGGCTTCTAAATGGTTTCCTAGCGACCTGTTCCTGAGGGTTCAAATTTGGCTTTATTTAGTAAATTCTTAAATTACCTTAAAGAGTAGATTTCTGTCAACAGCAGTCATGAGTTTATGTAGCCTGGTACCCTATTCATGTAAGGTGGGGGTCATATAGAACGTGCGTTCTTCATGACCCCCGGCCCATTCTGTAGTCGGGAAAATCAGGAAGTGGTAACGTTGTGTAAGTAATGTTATATTCAGGTCAGTATGTCCATCTGTTGTTGCTTGTTGGGCTTAAATTTGCCATGTTATGCTTCCAGAATATTTTTCAAGCATTCATTCCTTTGAGATAATTCTTGAACATTTTTGTGACAGTATTTGTCATTGTTAGGATTGTTGCAATAAACAAACATTTGCATAAAGAAAGCATGTTTGTCCACTCCCATGTTAAAAGAGTATCAAAATCTTGAAAATCATCCTGTTATGATACATTCAGAATGGATAAATAGTGCGATCAATCTGCGATTAATCACGAGTTAACTATGGACAATCATGCGATTAATCTTGATTAAATATTTTCATCGATTGACAGCCCTAATATATTTTTACAATATTTAACAGCTACAGGTAAAAAAAATAATTATAATCACAGTAGAGGGTTCTGTTATTTTCTTTATTAATTTTCCTTTTCTAATGCACCCATGACCGTGCTTGCTCATTCTCTGCTCTTATGATCCGCATCTTTGACAGCTTTTGTGGTCACATGACTTGCCCTCCTCGCTCATCTGTTACTCTCCTGTGTTTCTCTGTGCCAGGCTGGCCTCCCTGCCAGAGGCTCCTGTCGCCATTGACTGGAGTTATTACAAGAGCGCAGTGGCCAATCCTGGTATGGTAGATGAGTTTGAGAAGAAGGTGAGCCTGACTTGCAGCTGGTTGGTTCCACGGGTCACGAGCACTACACAGTAAATGTCTGTATGCATGTAGTTATCATTGATGGTTATCCTGCTCAGTCATAATTTTGTTCTGAAGGAGTTTGTTCAGTATTTGTGTGTGTGTGTGTGTGTCTGTGTTACGGTAACTCAAATGTTCTCTCCTCTTCATGTCTACAGTTCAAAGCCCTGAAGGTCCCTGAGCCTGTCGACACTCAGACTGCAGCTATCAATGCACAGGAGGCTGAGGCTGTAAGTCCAACACAAGTCCATTTACCTGACAAATTTCAGCTTTACTTCAGCCATCTAGAATACTTTGAGGACAGTTAACTTTAATATTGTTGCTGTCAAAGGAAGATTGGCAGTCATATATGTTGTTTAAAGAATACAGGGGGGTTTGAATTGGTATAAACAGTTCCAGGGTTATGATATTCATGAAAAAAAAGAAGACAAAAGCTGGAATCTTGAGGTTTTCATATGACATCAGCGATATACTTGTTGTTGTCCTCATTTTGCCTTAACGTAGGTAATGATTTGTTTTCTCTAACAGAACCAAAGTGCAACAGCTTACATTGAAGGATCTAAGGCCCGCATTGCTCAGTATGAGAAAGAGGTGAGACCCTGAAGTGTGTGCATCACTAAATCACCTTCTAAACTGCTTTGTGGAATTCATATTAAAAGTGGAGGCATTACATAATTTCTGTAAACTACAGGATGTTGTGGTGGTGTAATGGGCCAAGGTACATTAGAATGCACTTGGAATGTGTACATTTCTAATGTAAAACACAACCTTTATTATGTGTACTTCCCTCTGTGTCCCATCACTGCTATCACTCCCTGCTGTATGCCATCAATAGGGAATAAATAAACAAAATGAAAGCATGTTTTCCAGCTCCACATAGACACACACCTGTTCTCTGTCCCCTTTTTTTCTTACTGTTTTCTTTTTTTCTGCTCTGTCCTGTTTGTCCTCAGCTGGACAAGTTTAAGAATATGATCCCCTTCGACCAGATGACTATCGAGGACCTGAACGCCACCTTCCCTGAGACAAAGCTGGACAAGGTCAAGCACCCCTACTGGCCACACAAGCCCATCGCCGAGCTGTAACGGCATCAGTGGACGCTCAACTCACAATAAAGTTTATGTATTTTAATGAGAATCTTGTGATAGTGTGATTGCTTGACACAAATGTAAGAGGACAATATGTATAAGCCAGTTGTTTTGAAATTGGGTAAATGCAAGAAGTCACCCTGTGTGTGCTGGTCTTTATTTAATCTAAAGAGTAGATGTGCACCAGTTCCCACTTGGTTACTGGGGTAGTATATATTGAGCCACGAGGGGGCAGTGTCGGCACATCTTGACTTTGCATTTGTCTTTGAAAGGTCAGTTAGGGGTGTGAAACGGCTCGTTTTCAACCTTTCCACATTTAACATGATCAATCTGATTTTAACCTGGATAAAGACTATATTATGGAGGACAAGGACTGGTATCAAGTGAGATAAACTACTGCGTCCCTCTACAGTGGGGATTAAATCAATCATTTCACTTACTGTGGACTTCCTGATTCAGTTAGTGGCAATTTTGATACAATACAGTACTGAGGTATGGCGACAAAAGATACAATCAGTTTTCTCGTTGAAATGATAAAGCTTACGTGAAAAAATAACTACATCAAACATTTGATCAAATTATAATATTTTTAGAACACTATAATTGAGACGTCTACTGAATCGGGATATGCAGTGATGTCATGTGTTAAATCTACATATGGCTGGAATGTTTATCTGTAGGCTATGAAAAGGCGAGGAAACGTGTCAATCATGCTGTTGGTAACCAATCACAGATCGATTCCGTCTGTCCTCCAATGAGCATTGGGCACAGGCTTTATATTTACATAAAAGTGGGTGGGATATCAGGTCACGACCCCATCTTGTGATTTCAATTGGTTTAGGGCTGCATATTCTCAGTTCGTGATTGGCCAGAGTTCTTGTAGAATAAAATAGGTAGGGCTTCATGAAAGATGATTTCCGTTATGTGTTGTTTGACAGTCAGTAACGATTAACGAGAGTCCCTCAGTTCAGGTAAGCTTATGAACCTTTACATGTTCTCTTTTAATAACCTGAATACAGTTTAAAGAAGTACGTGTACTAGAATTGATTCTCTTCGCTGGCTGTGTGACTGTCTGAGATTTTTATTCACCTTTGGTGAGTAACCAGTGGTGATTAGTATTCGGTCAACTATCGATAAACCTCAGATTCATTGCGCTGAACTAACCCGGCGAAGGTCCAAAGAGAGAAAATAGCGTCAGGAACCGGTACCGAGATGTATTATGTCCATATGATTACGCTTAGTTTACTGCCGCTCATAGATCTAACGTTATTGGGTAGCTAACGCTCGACAATGTTTGTGGAGAGTCAGTATTAGCCAACATTAGCTAATGTTACTAAAGCTTAACCTAACGTTACGTTAGCCAGCGACAGCCAGTCAAGTGCCCCTGCCCTGTCTAGTGAAAATATGTTTAATTTTGCCGTTTTCACGCCAGTAGATTTAACTAATGACTGCTAGCACTATTACCAGTAAAGGCTAAATGCATTGTGCTAACGCAGATAATGCATTTCGTATTCCTCTGTGAATGGGTACCTGGGCCTATAGCTGTTGGCTGTCACCTATAAGATTCATGAGGACCGTTGGCTAGCTAACAAACTGGAGACCACACTGCGTCAAAACAGTCTCAGTTTCCGCCGGTGCGAGTGAAGTCGTAGAAGCGGAGGTCCAGAGGGAGTTTAATAAAAACAAATGTCTACAGACTGTTCTGTTAAACGATTCCCTGTCAGCTAACCATGTTTACAACACGACCAAACAATCTTGCAAAGTGATTTATGAGGGGTGTGTATGGAGACACCCCATGGTGCAAATTATGCCAAACTATTTTGGCAGGAGCAGAAATGTGAGCTGGTACCGTCCTCTGAAATCACCTTGGTAGTCAGGACTGTCATTGGTATTCGCTTACACTATTACTCAGAGCCTGCTAGCTGTCATTTATTGAAACATGAAGTGACACGTTAGGTGACAGGCCACCGGTTGCTATTAGTGTGGTCGACACTTTCCACGTTTGGCTAGACTTTCAGGGTGAAAGGTGACTTACCAGTTCATGGCTGATCCAGTACTTCAGGAGGGTTTACACGTTTGTGTTGAGAGTAGCACAGCTCAACCAAAAATGTCTGTCTCTGCAATCTTATCTTTTAAGGATGATGCAAACATTCAAACTTTTTTTAAGATATCTCAGTGTTAGATCAAAAGATTGCATACTGTGCAGAGGAAATAAACAAATGTATGCGTGACAGTGCCAAGTCACAGCATTTTGAATGACTTCATATTGCACAACAATTTCTAAGCATGTATCTTTATAGACTACATATGATTCCTCTAAACCTATAGGCTTGCTTGTTATTGTTATTGTGAACCCCATGGCCTTGAGTGTGTGTTGTGTTCAAGCTCAGCCTGTGATTCTGGCCCTGGACAGTGGAGGTCAACACTAGCTTCATTGTTGCTTGAGGACAATGGGAGTAGGTCTACATGGAGGGAGGCACTGCTAGGAGGCTAGAGGTTGGCTACTGTCTCAGCTTAAGGAGTAGGCAGGCCTGTGCTTTATGTACTGTGTTATTACCACATATCTGTGTAGTAATGTCTTGTGTGGTTAACTTTATGAAATGAAACGGCCAAGGCCTTCCTTTTGCTGAAGAAGTTAACTGCACTGGATGCAGGGCAGGAACGTTTTGTCAGAGGGGTTGTTGTTCAGTTTAATTGCCATGTTTTATGTTGTATGCGACACCACAACAGTCCTGTTATACCATCGACTCTGATGCTAAAGATTCTCAGTTTAGACAGTATGGCTCCTTTTGAAGCCTTGTGTACCTCACAGCATGGACAGACTTATTGTATGTAACATGACACTCCATCTTCAGCCTTTCAATGACTTAATTTCATTTGCACAGCAGTATGACTGCCTTCCCCCAGGCACTGATGTCATGGATTACAGAGGGAAATAAAATTGGACCAAAGCTTCAGCTAATGCTAGCCTTTGTCATCATTAAATAGCTGCTTCAGCCTAGCCAATAACAGGACCTTGGCGTCATTGGTAGATAATTGACCCAAATTTTTGTAGGCCTTATATCAGCTCAACACATATCCTGAGACATTTATAGTTTAACTGAAGATTATGAGAAGAAAAACAGGTTGTGATCACTGTTATCTTTTTAAAATAGTATTCTAGTTGAGTGTAAGTAAGACAAACGTGTGTGTGTGTGTGTGTGTGTGTATATACCATGCAAAATCCTTCTTATCTCTACCTCTATTTCTATTGGGTAAATGAGGTGTTTTCCCTCTAACGGCCCTCATATTGGCTGATAGCTGCTTGCTTGTTTATAGGCTACACACTCCTTAGTGGACTAGCCTACTTTGCATGCACCTAGCAAGTGTGGCGTCTGTGTCACTGGCCTGCTTGTTTTCCCACTAACCTCACTTTCTGCTGGAGTGGGAAACCAGTGCACTTCAGTGAGCTAAGCTAGCCCAGCTGTTTATTTGTCCATAGACAGTGAATGAAGCCTGTTGTTCCAGCTACATATGCCTATGTCAGCTGAACCACTCTGCATTAGCAGAGGCAGACAGGGAGCTGGTATGTGGCAACCCTGGATGGACTTTTGGAATTATTGCTCCAATGCAACAGAGGAAGACTCTATTATACTGGGCAGCTCCCAGATATGAACGAGTGTGGTTATATGACCGTGAAGCAGGACACATCCTTGAAAAGAACGTGTGTGGATCACACTGAAATTCAGGTGCAATGCATAAATGAGTGGATGGTATGAGATGAGCGAAAGGAGAAAAAAGTATGAACAGACAGAGAGAGAGAGATATCAGAAACTGGAGAAAACAGAGATTGTGTTCTCATTATCTTGTCAATCATGGGTTTGCCTCACCCAGATAGAGAGAAATAAGCTTTGTTTTTAAAGTTTGAATGGTAAGAGAAAAATAAACAGGTTGAGACAGGTTTAAAAACAACATTCTGGTGCTGTACAGAACCCCTGGCTTGTGCCAACAAATATTACAGATTCTATTGTAATCACATTGTTTCTGATAATATAATCAATATCATGCTGTCCTATCTTAAATGCTAAAACCCCAATAGAAGCAACCCAAATTGACGAGTTGGGTAAGAGGATCAAGGTTGGGGAGACAAATGGAGAGGGGCGGATGGATGGATAGACTGACAGACAGAGGGGATGGGGTTACCATCTGGTTAGGATTTTATCTGGTATCTACATGGCCTGTTTTGTGTTGTGTGTGTGTGTGTGTGTGAGAGAGAGAGAGAGAGAGAGAGGGAGAAACACAAAACCTGAATGGATAAAACGGTCATTGCACTGTTCGCTGTGGTCATTTGGCCGGTACACAACAAAATGGCGATTATAGTTAGTTGCTATGGCGACAACTCAATTCGGTAAAGCTGTAAAGTGTCACAGG